>JAPDSC010046012.1:0-44274 GCA_026290005.1 Latrodectus geometricus
ATGAATGAAATAAATTTTTAGTTTAACAATTGCCTTTAAATTATGACTTCTGGAATAATCTCATTTTAAGTAGTTAATATCTGTTTTTTTATAATTTCTCCGAAAATTTCATTTATTTCTTTTTTTTTCCAAACATTTTTTTCTTACTTTTTTGGAAAGAGATTAATAGATTTCTATGCTTATTTATAAAAATCGAATAATTTCAAAATATATTATCCTTCATAATTTATATTAAGCATATTTTTTGGACATTATAAAACACATGTTTTTATTTTAACGTCATGTTTCTTGTATTAATACATTTTTATTACATGAAGATTAATTTTTCGTATTAAGTTTTTTATCATATATATTAATACAATTTTTTGTCTTACGATTATTTGTGAAACAGTAATAATTTGCTTTTATTAAAAAATGTAACTATGTAATGTTGCTAGTTTTTTTAAAAACTAATTGTATCTAGTTAAAAAAATTCATTTCTTTTCAGAATTTTGTACATTGTACAAAATTGCTGAAGCTAAAAATATATGTGAAACATCGACTGATTCAAATAGAGTTTACAAGAATTTAAAGTAAACTCTATTTGAATTTAAAAAGAGAATTGAACTAAAAACCATAAATGTTCATCATTTATGGTTTTTAAATAATAAATTAATAGAGTTGCTCAAATAATAATTTCTTATCCTTCAGATACATTTTAAATTATGTTGTTACACACTCACTCTTTAGCTTAATTGACAAAGCATAATTTAAATAGGAGTCTATTGATTGCAGATTATTTTTCAAATAATCCGTTGCATGATTTAGTTTCATGATATATTTTACAGTACCAAATGTCAGTGAATAAATACTACAAAAATTTAAGTGTGTTAAATAGTTAAAAAATTTTGTAATATTTAATTTTAACAATTTATTATTAAATGTTTCTATGATTCATGTTTACTTTTATTTCTTCCTAATTGATATAATTTAGTTAGACTTATATATGTTCAGTTATTATACATTATCGACGAGTAAATTTAAATGCATTTTTTTTATTTTAAACTGTTCTCTAATTTTTCTGTTATAATAAAAAAAGTCTAATATAAAAAGTATATTTTCACATGTAAATTTGAAACTATAGCTTTAAATGTTTTCTATAGCTTTAAATTTTTTCTTTAGATTGCTGTTCAAGAAAAAAAAGCTCATGAAAATTGGGTGAGAAATCAATTAATTATAAAATTTTGTTTTTGCATCATCTTTATTATAATTTTTTATTTAGAAAATGTATTTAAGCATTTTGTTTCTAACCTTCTTTCAATCACTCTGAAAATTTTTATTAGTGAATCTACTATGGGATCGTAATTTAGTTTAAAAATATATTCATCTCTCTTGGTAGTTTATATAGTCAATATATTATCACAATATTATTTTAATTTTCTAATTAAGCAAAGTAGTATTTGTGGGAAGTATGACCTATAGTAATCTATCAAGCATATTTAAAACCATTAGTTAAAAATTTCTCTAACTCTCCATAGTTAATTATTTATTTTGAAATCAATTATTTCAAAATTTCCGTGTAATCTTTTTCCAATCACTGCTAATAATTGAGATTTCTTAATGTGGGTGAAAAACATTTATTAGACTTTTGTTGGAAAGGTCTCTTATTTAAAAGGTTGCTAAGATCTGTACTTAACTTTAAATAAATGATGACTTTTCTTCAAAGTATAATTTTGTCACATCTCTAGATCATTTTCTAAAATTGCCTGAATTTTGTTCTATTTACTATACCTGCAATTTGTCCTGTTTTCTGAATTAATACTTGTGCTCACTATATCTATTATCACATTTTAAAGAAACAATGAAAGCATTTGATTATTCATTGAATTAACAATTAATAAAAATATTTACTGCAACAGATTTATTTGTAATAAAGTAGTTCTATATACACTGAGCATATTTATTTTATAAATTAGCATAAAAAATGGTGAATTTATGAATTCACTATGGTATTTTAATTTAAATAAATTATAATAGAAGCAATTTTTAATATGTAGCTGTAACTACACACAGCTGAAAAAATAAGTAGTTAATACATATAGGCTATGTCAAAAATATTTTAACAAAAGAATAAAGGTATTTTTCTATAGAGAATAGTGAAAAGAATAATATCAGCAATTTTAAAACTGATAATACCGATACTAAATATATTGGTAGAAAGATATAAATAAAATATATATAGAATAATTTTCTCTACTATGTAATTTTCTCAAAATACAAAAATGGATCCATTTTTACCTAAGGGTAAAATATAAATTAGCTTAAAAACATTATCATCTATATTTTGTTAATGCAATATTGTTAATTGAATATAATTCATAGTTATTGCTATTAACAGAAGCTTAGAATAATTTCATTAATAATTGTGAAATTTTGTTTTCTTTGTAAACTGTAAAAAAAGATGTGTTTTCTCTTTATTTATTGATTTTTTTTATCATGTTATAATGTATCACTTTGGTCTTTTACAAAAATATTTCCTGCAACCAAAAAAGTTTTTATACAATATGATATAAAATTATTGCTTTCATATAATTTATTCTCTTGAAATGTTCCCTTTATCCTATTGATTATATTTAAATTTTTTAAAACTAAAGTCTCCATTTGCATTTTTAGTTAGCTGCAAGAACTGCTGAAAGAAAATTAGAAGATGTAAAACAAGAAGTTATGCAACTACGACAAAGGTATATATATACTGTGTGTGTGTCTTGGCAAATGCTGATTATTTTTATATTTAATAAGAAATATATATTTCAAATTTTTAGATGGAAATTATATTAATTTAATAAAGAATTTTGAATTTTGTCATTTTAAACTCTTAAATATATTTTTCTCTCTGCTTGAGTACAAGATGCTTTTAGGAGAAAAATTGTTTTTTAGTGTGTTAGCAACTTTTCATAGTACTAACAAATATTTAATAAATTTTATGCAGCATTTCAAACATATTCATAACTATTATTATGTATTGTATATATTAGTGATATAATATCTTAGGAAATTTATAAATTGTTATTAGGTATTTTTTATTGTAGTCCATTTTTATGTTGTATTATTCGATTGAAATAACATAATTTTCATTAATAAAAACTATTTTTAAGTGATTTCAATAAATTTTTAAATTTAAGTAGAACTTTTAAAGTTTTGTATTTTTATTTTTTAAAAGATTACTTTTTAACAAATATTTTATGTTTATTTTTGCCATTGCTTATTTCATAATTATCTGATATATACTATTTTTAACTGTCACTGTCTTTTGTCAACTAATATATATTCTATATTGATGAATGGGATATCAGTAGATAAATATTTCTGTCTTTTTTAAACTTCTTTTTCCATTTATATTAAAATACTGTTGATTTGAAGTTTAAATGAAAAATCTTTTTTCATGACATGTAATGTTATTCATACGGGATAAATGATACTAATTCAACCGGATTGATTTTCTATTAATGAGCTGTAATTTATTACATCATGTTTGAAGAATTTTTATTTTTAAATGTAAAGAATATTGCATTATAAATGCAAATTATTTTACATATATTGTTGATTGTAGCTTCAAAGTATTTATGTGCTCTGCATTCTGTTCTGTGTTTGCATGCATAAATGTTATCAGTTAGGTTTAATATTTCATGATGTCTGTTTTACTTCAGCATAAAAGAACTTAAAAAATGACATGGTTAAATATTATAACTTTTACATACATAAGATTCTAGAGACCTTCATTGGAATAAATTGACAGACTATCCTCTGCCTCAGCTTGAATTTTAATGATTTTTAAATTATTCTGATTTGAAAGTCTTAAATATTTGCAATTAAAACAGTTTTGTGAAAATTCAGACTTATTCATATTGTTAATATAGATAGAATAGGATATATAAGAAAAGCACTTGATTTTATTTAATGAATTGATTTCCATACATTAAAATTCAAAATAAGTGTCACTAATGAATTAATATTTCCTTCTAAATGTTAACTACAAATATAATTTTTCTTAAAATACAATTATAAATACCAATTAATTAATAATTATTATTCTTAAGATCTCTTTTTGAACTTTTACAAACTATAGGCAAGTTTACAGTTGTTATAAACAAGTATTCTATATCAATAATAGGCAAATTTTTAAAAACTTTTTACCTGTTATTGATATAACATAACTAGTTACTATTTATAGAAAATTTTCTTTAAATGTTTTATTCATTATTAATCTATGTGTTATTAATAATAATGCATTATTTTTTACTGTTAAATTTAACAAAATTTATCTGCAATGATTGAAAATGAACAAAAATTTATGATAGTATATATCGTCAATAAATATTAAAAACAAAAATACTATAAATTATGAGTAAATTCATGTGAGATTTTGTAAATATTCACTAAATTAAATGCCTAAGAATAAATAGCTAAATCATTCGTTTAATGAAAACTGAAGGCAAAATGAATGTAGGAATATTTTATACAAGTTTATGGCATGAATATTACATGGTTACTTATTTGATATGAGATATAAGTTAACACTTGACTTCAGTTCCATTTTTGTAAACAATGTTTTATAATCATTAAAGATGTTAGATTAAAGATTATAGAAGATAAAATTAATCTCATTCAAATTTATAACAAGATGTTCATTCATGTCTTAGACATGAATGAACACATTTTTTTTTATCTATTCCTACTAAATCAAAGAATTTCAGTCTTTCTTTTTTGTAATATTTTCATTTACATTTCACCTTGAAATGACTTTGCCTGGTAATAAAAGATTTATTCACCATTTAATTCTGTGTAGGAATTTGTTACATTAATACATTAATAGTTTATTATTATTTTTATCTTATTTATCAAGTCATTTTTTAAACTTTTATTTGTCTATATCATCATTAAGAATTGCAAACTTTTCTACATAAAATGAGATTATTTACCAATTCATAGTGACTTCTATTAAATATTTTTATGTTAAGAAAATTCTGTTGAGACTTTTGCTCTCAATTGAATCAAATAAAATACAACAATAAGCAATGTTTTCTTTTAAACTATGAGGGTTTTATTTTTTATTATGTAGAAAAATCTTAAATTAATAAAATTGTAAGTATGTATGCATTAAGAATTTCAGTTTTAAACTGTTATTAAATTGGAAATTTCAGATATAATATAGCTGTTGATTCTTTACTATTCTATAATTTTAAAAGACATTTTTACTGTCATCTAGAGTACAACTATGAAAATAAAATTCCTTTTCTGTTTTCTAGAAACTCTAATTTATATTAAATAAATTGTATTTAATATTTTATTTTGAACACAGATTAACATTACTTGAAAGAGAACAAGAAAACTGGAATAATTCTAATAGAGAAGAAATTGTTCGACCAGTGCCAAAAAGTAATAATTATTTTGTATTTGTACTTCCTCTGAACTTTTCTTAAAGAAAAAAAAATATATATTTCTTTTGTTTATTTCAGGACTGAACAATGATAATGATAATGCAGTATCATCTCAAGATATTAATAGTTCAATGGAATTAAGGCCTAATATATTTCCTCCCCCTCCAATGATGTTGCCTCATGATCGACCACTACCTCCTCTTCCACCACCACTGCCACCTTTTCCACCCTTTGAACCACCACCGTTTCGTCCACAACCATGGCACATGCCACCTTTAGATTCTCTTTCTAATTCAGATTACCGAATAACTCCTCCAGAATTTACCAGAGGTCGAGAGTCAACTCCACCTAGAGGACGCAACTCTGCTGTTAATGATGGGGACATGGGTCCTCGGCAGTCCTCTCCTTTAGGAGATATGAGAGATTCTAGGAACTCTACTCCTCCACATTTCTTACCAGACTTTCATGATATTCCTCCTCCCCCTAGGCCTTTTTTCCCTCCAATGGGACCTCATCCAAGATATCCTCTACCCCCACCTCCTCCATTTAGAAAAGAAATGGGTCATGGGCAAAGAAGGATAGGTTTGAAATTTTTTAAATATTCATTTATATAAGCATTTCATAATTTTTTTTAAAAAATTGTTTATATTGTTATATTATGTTGATTTTTAAATTTGTTTAAAATATTGAAGTGTATAATGCAGTTTCTTTTATTTGTTAAATCTATAAATATAAATGTTTCACTAAAAGTTTAAAAAAGTTATGAAAACCAAATTCTTTCTGTTATTATATCTTATATAATTATTATCTAATTCCAAAATAATAATTATATGAGATGTTTAATTAAATAGTTTTCAGATTTTAGGTATATTTATTAAAATTTTGTTCTCTTGCATTTGCCAAATTTGTCCTTGATAAAAAATGACAGATTGCATAATTTTTTTTCTTGAAAAGGATGTTTATTTATCTTTCACATTACCATTTTTTTGTTGTTAATTTAAAACTTCTAATAATATTTTAGAGAATATATTTATTTCAGCTTATAAAAGAATATTGTCATAGTTATTTTTGATGACTAATTTCGATTATTTATAAAGAGAGTGATATTTTTAAAGAAAAGGCTTATACATAAGTCTGGCTAATTTAAAATCGTGCAACTATGATTATTAATATTTCATAACTGAAAATACGAAATGTAATTATAAGTCTTAGCAATGATTTCAGACTTATATTTAATCAAATTAAATTTATGTTGCTATTTTAAATTATATTTAAGTTAAAAATTTCATGAAAAAACTATTATCTCAATTATACTTATACCAATTATTTCGGTTGGTGAAACAAAATCTACATGAATCTAACAACATATGTTTAATTGAACAAGAAAAGATTATAATCATAAGAAATCAAATAATCTATGTATCCATGTGGTGATCATATAATAATATCAGAAATTATTCGAAATTATTATAAGATACTATCGAATAAAAAAAAATGAACTAAAGAAGTCTGAGAATCTGTTATTCCATATTTTAAATTTTATAAAATTACAATTTTATTAATAATGAAAAAATGCCTACTACCTATTTAAAAAGTGGTTTGTAGAAATCTAATGTTTTTTGTATAAATAAAAGTGTGATCTTTCCTAATTGCATGTGCTAATACATGAAAATTTGAATAACTTATTATCCAGACATGAAAACTATGCAAAAAAATTTTCTATTTCTTAAATATGCTTTTTATATTAATTTCAAATTAAAATTAAAATTCCATTTGAAAAATATATAAATAAATGCAAAAGTGCAGATTTTTACTCTAGTTTTCTTTTATGTGTGTGATGAATTTTAAACTGAAATCAATTTTCTGTGACACTAATAATTCAGTTAAAGGAAAAAATAAAATATATTTCACATAAATTTATTATTTAAAATAAGATAGTATGAAAAATTGACATTTTTTTTAATAATTTGTTTAAAAAAAAAAAGTTTTGTTTATGGTTAGGAACATTATAATCTGTGTGAATAGAAACTATAGATAGTTTTAAAAACATGTAATATCTTTATACACTTAAAATTTCTTCTGCTTTAATACAAAGCTTTAAAAAATTCTTTCATCCAAAAATACGTATAATGATAATATGCATTATCATTTAAAAAAGATTTACACCTAAATGTAATAAGCTTTTAAAGAAAATGTACCAGCATTATAATTTTTTATTGATTTTTGAAAGAAGAAAATGTTTCCATAACTGTTATATTGAATATTATCTATTACTATTTATCATTTCAATCTGTATAGAGTTTGGGATACAATTCTACCATTTGCTTTCATTATTATTTTTTGTAATAATTAAAAAAACAAAAAGATAAATATATTAGGTACCTATGAATTTGATTATTACTGATCATTTAATATTTTATTTAAACAAAAATGTTAGTAGATGCATGTCTTAGATGGTCAAAGAAATATTGAAAAATAGTGAGAAAAACTCAGTTTTATTTCTCTAGAAACCCTGAACTGCATCTTTTTTTATTTGTCAAGTTTATTTGTTTAGTCAGTAAATCAAATTTGTAAATTAAAAATTTTATACTTTTAAAGTATTATTAAAATATTTTTGTGTGGTGAAACATCTAATCTGCGCAAAGAGTTATGTGAAAAATAATGGTTATGTAAGAAAATTTTAGCCCTGATTAAATACAAATGAATACAGATTTAATGTTTCTTAAATTATTTAAATTAAATTATTGCATGGTTTTACTTTCATTTATTTATTTTTTTAATCAATTCAAAAATTATTATGTTTAATTCTTTAATGTGATATAAATATTTTAAATATATCTGTTTCTTAAAAATCTACCAAGAAATGACATATTTAACATTAAATAATATATATTCTCAAAAGTAATGTAATTTGAATTATGAAATTTTTAACATTCTCTGAGTAAAATAATTTTATAGTTATTTTGTTCTTAAGAAGTTCAAAATATTGCAAGAAGGAATTGCAAAATATACTATAAAACATTATTTTCTTGTTGAATTATCAACTTGATGAAAACTAAGTTATGTAACTTGAAGAATTGTCATAAGTCTTTCTATCATTTACACTCTATTATTTTTAAATATTATAATTCTTATTTTTGTATCTCTTTTAGACAATCAAGATGAAAGTACTTCAAGTTACGGATCACAACGCCCATCTGTGCCTCAAGACAATTGGCATAATCCTAATTCAAGAGTTTGATATCTGTGATTTAGTATATTTATTTAAATTGTGCAGTGGATTGCAAAGGATTCTATGAAAGAAGGATCTATAAATAAGGAAGTGAAACATTCAGGCTAGTATCTGTAATGTTTGATCCGACTGATAGTTCTGAGATCTTCCCTTGTGAAAAAAATGATTTATTTTAAAAGAATGAAAATGTACTGTACTTAAAACAATTTTATGTGATTGCTTCAACTGAAGCTAATTTATTAAACCAATAAGAAAATTGGGTGATGTAAAAATTGTACATTTTTTTGAAAAATGATCTTAAAATTATGGTTCCTGTTTCTTTTCTGTGTTTTGTCTTTTAAGTTAAACAAGATGGATTCAAGAATTTGCTGAAGAAAAAATTTTTTATTATGTATATTCAGATTTGTTTATTTTTAATCAACTTTCATGAAAATCTTTGAAAAATATTTTGTTTTTTCTCCTTTTATTTTATTATTTGTTATTATTGAAGAATAAAATTTTTTTAAATATATTGAATACACAAAATATTTTAAAACAAATTCAACATTAAAAATTGCTTAAATTTGCAAGTTTAAAATTTATTTCCATATGATATTAATATCTGTATCAGTAAATAGTTTCTTGATAATATAAGTAATACATGACAAAAACTGACTTTTGTTATATCAATTTTGCTTCTTTTAAATGAATTTGTGAGTTATGTTATTATTTTTTTAGATGTAATAACATATTTTTGGAAATTATTTTTAACTTAAATGTTATCATTTACTTTATTTTCTAAAAATGCACATCTTTGACATAACATAGTAGACAGCCTAACAGCGAAAGGTCGTTTTAAGGCAATTATTTTCAGGTAAGGCTTTTCATAGAATGGGTTGTATTCAGGGGCTTGAGGGAGCAAACTTAAAAATTACTAAACACCCATTCCCAAATTCACCTGCCACTGCTCAACACTGGCTGGAATTGAACCCAAAACCTTCTCTTACCAGAAGAAATACATATTCTAAATTATATATTTTATTTAATTATAATTTTGTCAAATTTTAAAACTTTTTTCCTATAATTAACCAATGACAGGAATATAGCACTAATTACATGTATAAAAATAAAAATTTAATAATGGAAAGTTATGCCAATCGAAAAATATATATTAAGGTTAGTCGAACTTCTTATGTCATCTTTCAATAAAATTGCAACAAAGATAAAAGCAAGATGCTCTTAAAATAGAAAAACTTAGGTAAGAAATATTTTTGAAATGATTTCCTTTCTAATCTAATGAATTCTCCTGACTTGTTTAAATAGCTTAATACATTACAAATAAAATGTACAAAAAACTTTTTTCGAAAGAAAATTATTTCTATCGTTTTGTATTTTTTTTTTTTAACTATTTTAATTTCTAAGAAATTTGGTGCATATTTGAAGAAACTTATTTCTCATAATGAATCTGATTAAGGCTTTTTTTTTTTTTTTTTTTTAAATAAAAATAAACAATGTACTTATAGGGCTGTTGTAACTCATTCTTAAATCTATCATTGGAAAATAAATTTAAATTCCATTATAAGAAGTAGGGGTAACATAGAAGCACATAATACATAAATTAAAAAATCTCAGTGCAAGAAAGGTTAATTTAGCAATTACTCTTGTTTTTCCTATTATCTGCATAATTTGTGACTAATTCAGAATTGCAAAACGCACATTTTTTTTCATTTAAGTTGGATCATTGATTTTATGTTCTAAAAAATTAGCAAGATTTCATAATTTCCCTTAGATTAATACCTTGTAAGAAATTCAGTGTGTTTCACAGGTAAGTTAATATTTGAACAGTTTCATAGTTAAAAAATAATAAAAATATTGGAACTAATGTAAGACAAAATAAATCAGATATTTCAACCATTATAATTCATATTCTTTAAGATACTTTAATCTTTCATTTTAACTAAAAGAAACCATATTTTAGGCAGCTATGTACTCAGAATGCATAAATGTTTCTGAAGGGCAGTATAGATTAAATTTTACATATTTTAACCAAATTCAAGACAATGGTTTAAAAAAATGATTGAAACAAAAGATTAATTTAGAAAATATTTGTAGACTACTTTTAGTTGTAGCTACAGCATTGCCTATTCTTAAGCTCTTATAAATTTATTTAAATAATACATTTTTTTAAAATAATACATCAGGTATAAACCCTTGAAAAATTTTCAAGTGTTTATAAAATCCAAATTAAAAATCATATTACAAATCTTAATAAATGGACAATATTACAATATGTAGATGAGGACAGTCAAATGATTATTGGCTGCAGTATAAACTATGTATTGTGATACAAAAAAAATATATTTATATGTGATAAAAATTCTAAAGATAAACCTGTAAAACACATTAAATCCAAAGTAACATTCTAAGTAAAGAAAAGAAAACATATAACTTTTCTTTTACGTATTATAATTTAATTCATTGTAAACAGATAGAAACAGAAAGGGAAGATTTTAGTTATTGAAATATTCTCTCGTTTGTGTTATATAGAAAACAATTTATTGCAACTATATCATAAACATAGCATTATTGCTGCTCAACATAATAATTATTTTGCACAATCTTTGACAAGAAATACTAAAAATCATTTCATTTTTATTTCATATTTCTTTTCATGTAATCTCCTTTAAATCAATAACACATTTTTCTTTAGAATAAAAGTTCTTTTAAAGTTTATAATTTAAAAGTAGTCATTGAAACAAAAAATCAAAATTTAATAACCTTAAAAAAATATGCATTTCTTGTTCTTTGCACCTATATAACAATTTTAATTTCTTTGATGCTCTCATTCCATGAAAGCACCAGGTATGGTGCAAGAATGGATGCATATTTTTTATTAATTTTTATGAATAACACACACACAAATAAATCTACAGAAAAGATTTTCTTATTTTAAATAACCCATAAAAAAAACTATTTCTTTATATTATACAAGCCTTTTTTTTTGTATTCAATACAAGCTTTAAGAGAAAATGCCAATAATAACAAGGCATTGATGAAATTATATATATTTCTACTTTATCACTTTGAATGTGATTGATAAGATTAATGCTTATATAATATTAGCTTATTAATATAAGCATATAGGTATCTGGTAATAGGTAGTTTAAAATGTTTTTGAAATTGAAATAAGACTTTTCGAACTATTTTGTAGTAAAAAATTTTGAGGCAATTGAATCTAGTGAGAAATTCCATATTATTTGATTGATTTTTTTCTTGAAAACTTTTCCTTTTATTTTGAATAATTATCTGATCAGAATTAAATAAAGAAATAAATCATTAATATCACTTTGTTAACAGAAAAAAATTCACAATATGTAGAAAGTATGCAAAACTCATTGAAAAAATGATATCTTTAAAGGAAAAAATTAGCATTTAACTAATTCGACATCATTTAATTTTCAGTTAGTAATAGTTCCCTTTTGGTTCATACATTTTTTCAAAATGACTTTTAAACCAATTCTTTAAATTTATATATATAAGAGGCTACAAACTTTTAAAATAAAGCTGAACTGGCAGTCAAATGGTTTGTGCTCTTTCAATTAAAAAATTTGTGGGTTCAAATCCAACCTTGGGCATGGATGTTTGTAGTTCGGTATTCACTTTAAACTTTAAGTCCAAGTTTAATTAGCCCTTGTGTGCAAAAAATGACCATTGAATGATAAACAAAACAAACTTGTGTTTGTATAATGGTAACATGCACTGAGAAAAGTAAAATTATTTTAACTTCCAAGAAAGTGTGAAATAATAGAGATCATACACATAAAAACTCAGTTATACATACATTAAAATTTATTTTAAATTCCTTGTAGGAAAAGTAGTTAACTAAACAGATTGTTACTAAAAAAATTTAAACTTTTCAAAAGTACGTAATAGAATTTAAAAAAAGAATAGTCTATGTTACTTTAATAGAGACTAAGAAAAGTTTTCCAAAAAGTTAATTTATTTTCAACTTAAGATCTTCAAAACTTAGCGAAATTTCTTGAATTTGAAGTATTTTATCCAAACTTGAATAACCCTGTTATATAATCCTACATTCTAATATACACTAGTCACCCTAAATGCAGCACCTTGCAGGAAGCATCCAAATGCCACTTTCCTAGATATCTAAGGTGCATTTGATAACACCTCTCATCTATCCATCCTTAATGCCTTAAGGGATACGGGGATTGACCATGCAATTTGTTCATGGAGTAGGACCCTGCTTTCGGATAGAACTATACAAATGAAAATCTTCAATGAGACATTTGAAAAGAAGACAACCAGAGGCTGTCCACAAGGAAGTGTATTATCACCATTACTTTGGAATCTAGTTGTAAATAGCCTATTAAAACATCTTAATTCTATAGGTTACTATACCCAGGGGTATGCTGATGTTATTGTCATACTCATCCTTGGTAAAGACTTTCACATAACTTGTCAACTAATGAAAAATGCTCTAAGTTATGTAGGCAAATGTTGTAAGGAAAGGAATCAGGACATAAATCCACAGAAGACCAACCTTATACCATTCACAAGAAAAATAAAAAGGGAGGAATTCTTTATCCCAAAACTTTTTGAGGTTGAAATCAACGTTGCTTCTGAGGTGAAATTTCTGTGCTTAATACTAGACCAAAAACTCACCTGGAATAAACATATTGACTACAAAATTAATCGGGCAAAAAAATGCATTATGACATGCAGACGCATGCTTGGTAAAAACTGGGGTCTACAGCAAAAATGATGTTTTGGATGTACACAGCAATTGTCAGGCCTACTTTTACATATGCATCTGTGATATGGCGGTGTAAGGTGGAACAGAAAACTGTGAAGGACAAGCTAGGAAGTCTGCAAAGAATGGCCTGCTAGTGTATCACAGGTGCAATGTCCACAGCACCTACCAGAGCACTAGAGGCAATTTTGGACCTGACTCCACTAGATATCTTCATATGCAGCGCTGCCAGAATAACTGTATATAGAATGTAATTGCAAAATCAGTGGTGTGATAAGCCCTCTTCTGGAGGTCATACTACTATTACCAAAAAAATCAACCACCCAACTCTCCAAATGACTTCAGACAGCATGGAAAGAACATACGTGTTTGAAAGACCATTTGAGGTAGTTTTTCCTACCAGAGAAGAATGGAAAAATAGCATGATTGAAATAAAAAGCAATGATCTTATCTGGTTTACTGATGGATCAAAAAAAGGCAACCTCTCAGGACTGGGGATCTGTGGCGTGGCACCAAGATTCAGTCTTTATAAAGGGCTTGGGGAACATGCCACTGTCTTTCAGGCGGAGGTTCTTGCTATCGCCAACTGTCTGCAGATAAATTTAAAGAAGGGCTACCAAGGTAAGCATATTCTTATTTTCAGCGACAGTCAAGCTGCATTGATGGCTCTCTACTCATTCCAAGTCAAATCAAAAATTGTAATGGAAAAAATCTCCTTAAGGAACTGGCAAATGGGAATAAAATTATTCTTATTTGGGTGCCAGGGCATATAGGAATAGAAGGTAATGAAAGAGCTGATGAACTTGCAAAACAGGAATCCTCTTTCAATCCAATAGGAATGGAGTCCTTTTGTGGGATCAACATGAAGACTACAAGGAAGGCCATTCAAAAATGGGAAAAACAGGAGATGAACAAAGTTTGGCGTGACTCTCCTGGACAGAAACATGCAAAAAGTATGATTTTCAACTCATCTAAGAAAATTGCATCTGAAATTCTTAGACTCCCAAGATTGAAGACTCAAGCAATTGTAGGCTTCATTACTGGGCACTATCATTTCAGGAAACACCTTCATACAATGGGACTTTTTAAACAGGAACCAATTTGTAGGAAATGCCACGCAGGGGTAGAATCAGCTCATCATATCCAATATGAGTGTGATGCTCTTGCCCTTAAAAGATTCACTATTCTAGGTAATCTATATCCTTAAGAGTTACACCTAAACTCTATTGAGGACCTATCAGACTTTATAAACAAAGTAGGTGACCCAAGACAATGGAACTAGGAAAAAATTGGGCTGGGACCATGGTACAAAATGCAACAATGCAGAGGTGGCACATATCTGACAAGCTTAAGAAGAAGAAGCCTCCAAATAACATTTTCAAATCCACTTCACATGGTGACAGGCAAATTGTGGACATGGCAGTGAAGAATGGCTTAGCCATATTATGAACCATAGCACAGCACATCCAGTGTCTGAGAGTACCATTTGACAAGGTTTGCAGCAGAGTGGTTTGTCTGCAAGGCGCCCATTGCTTCGTCTAATCTTGACACAAAACCACAGACGTCGCCACCACTACTGGTGTGATGGAAGGATGTGGATAGCAAAATGGAATGGAATTGTCTTTATTGGCGACACTGTGGAGAGAGGATGCTGAACAACTGCCACCACCAACTGGTCCTGCATTGGGTATTATAGCATGGCGCGGTATTGGATGTCACTTTAGCACTCCTCTAGTATGCATTGCTGGTACTTTAAACAGCCAGTGCTACATCTCTGAGGTGTTGGAGTTAGTTGTTCTTATTTATCTTCAGAGCTTGCTCAAAGCCATATTTCAGCAAGATAATGCGCGACCACTCATGGTACATATTGTCCAAGGGTTCTTTTTCAATCGCCAGATTGTGAATTACTTCTCTGGCTGGCTCGCTCATCGATAGAAAACATGAAGTCCATGGTTGCTCAACTATTGACCCAGATTATACCCCCAGCTGCCACACGGGATAAACTTTGGCAACTTGTGGAAGTGCTTTACTGCTGTACCCAAGAATACATTGAGTCTCTTTGAATCAATGCCGAGGCATGTGGCAGCAGTAATCTCCAATAATGGTGGCTACTCTGACTACTGATTTTGGCAGAAACCACACTTCACAGAAGTCTATAAATTTAATCATTTGATATTTGGTCAACATGTTATCTACAAAATAAATTTTGTTGTGATATATGTTGTCTTTCTTGGTGTTGTACAATTTGGGTGGCTAACAGTGTACATCTAGATTCATCAAATTTCTATGCTTTCTTTGCAAAATATATTAGCAATTTACAATCTGTACTAACATCCTGCCTACACCTTCCAATAATTTAATTTTGTTTTGATTTAAAGCAAGTGCTATGTTTATAATATTTTATTTCCAAATTTACATTACCTTGTGTTATTTATGACAGTTAACGAAGGCAAGCCTGCCTGTCAGGGACTGGACGGATAAAGTCAGAAAGAGCATCTTCCGTTTTTGAACAGAGAACTCCACTACGAAGGTAGAAATGTGACTTGGCTCATAGATAGCAGTACCATCTGGGTCTAGCAATTTAGATTGGATGCCAGAGAAGATCCATGGCTTGGCTCCTAACATCTCCAGAGCTATTAATTTGGAATGGAAAAATGGAGGCCATTGCGACAATGATATATTTTACATGCCGCAGTTGCCATTAGTTAACACAAAGTATCTTTGCATAAGCCAGAATTTGTAACGAGAAGGGCGCTCTAACCAACCAGGCCACAAATCACAACTAATCTAATAAAGCTTAAAACATCTCTAATAGGATAAATCATTCTAAAACTGGTAAATTACTTCATTATATAAAAATTTTTCAAGTTTTTTTTCTTTTAAAGTACAGAAAATTGCACACGCTTTTGAGCTCTTTTGTCCTATCGATGACTGATGCTGAAATCTAGCTTTTGTTCTACAGTAATGTCAGCCAATTAAAGAAGATATTTTCCAATTAAATAATCAGAAATAGATACTAATTGAGTGTTCCTTTAGTGTCTGTCAGAAGCATGTAAAATTTTTATCATTCAATTCAATATCGGAAACATATTTTTTATTTCTACTTTCCATCCCTGTTGTTGTGTAGTTACATTTTAAATAGTAAGAAATATTGGAGATGTAATTCAGATTACAGTTACTATATATCTTAAAAATAAAAAGCATTTTGAACACGAGAAAAATTTTCAGCACATCCAAAAAAGTTACTTCCATATTTGGTACAGTGTATCACTTTCATTATAAGACCCCTACTTTCAAGGCATCACGAAAACAAAATCAATCTAATACTTTGTCACTCTATAGTAAATTTTTCAATTTTAGATGTAATTAAATAAGTACAGCAGTTTGAAGTAAGCACCAAATTATTGTAATTATTTACACTCCAGATGTTAATCAAATACACAAGCTAATGAATTCAAAGAGAGAGCCAGAGTACTAACCATTCAGTTTATCAGCTGGCTTATTAAGTAAATTCCACAGAATAGATCATATATGTAAAAAAGATTTTATTTGAAATCAAATTTATAATGAATTATCCAATTCCATGCATTCAATTGAAGCATTTTCATCATTTGTCTTCATATCATAATAGTATAAATTTTATACAAAATTACTTGCTACGAAATAATTGCTTGAGTTTAAAGGAAAAATATAAAAACAATATTGAAAGAAAATACAAATCTTAATCTACAGTAAATTAAAAATCAATTCCTTTTTGAAATAGTTAAAGATAAAATTTTTAAAAAAATCAAAGTTTGTGTATAATAAATGCATATATATATAAAGCATTTATAATTATATAATAAATATGTTTTTTTGTTTTGATGATAAATTTTTTTACAATTAGTTTTTAATTGCAAAGAAAAAAAATTGTTCAATTGTATAAAGTAGCAATGTTAGAAATGAAATTTGGAATATATTGCAAAGTGATTACAAAAATAAAACTTTAATTATGATATGAAATATATCACTAAAAAACAGGAAAGAAACAGGATTAGAGCAAACAAATAAAAAATCAATGAAAATTATAAATATGATGAATTTGCTTATTGTTTTATTAGATGTATGTATATATACATACGGATATATTACAAGCATGCTCGTTTTATCTGTAGTGAATTATCTTCGTTTTGATTTTTATTTCTGTGAAATCTTTTTTTTTAAAAATTAAGGAAAAATCTCAAACCAACATACATACTGTTTTAATAACTTAAATATATACATAAATAAATAATGTTAATAAAGAAAGATTAAACAACAAAAAATGTGAACACTTAAATAAAAAAATAAGCCTCTATGCTTACTCCAAAGTGAAACATATGAAAGACTCAATTTGTTGTAAGATGTAGAAAAATATTTATTTAGCTAAAAATTAATAGTTTTAATATAAATTGAGCTATCAAAAAAATCATGGTCAAGAATCAATAGGATACAAGTTGCATGTTATTTTATATTTATTCTCCAGTAATAAAATAGATGAAAACTGTCATAAGATTAAAATGTATTGTAGTAAACACGAAAAATAAGTTCTTTTTAAATAAATGCTTGCAACTGAATTTAATTTCATACATATATTTGTCTATTGTATTGGGTTGTTCGGAAAGTCATTTCGTTTCTCACACTTGAATCAGATTTTTGCTAGTGAAAAATAACCATTTTATGAGTATGAAATCGTGCTATGAACAGGAAGATGGTAAAAGACATTGGGCTAGAATTAGCAATATACAATTCAATGAAATATTTATTCGCTATACGTTTTTCAATCTCATAGAAAACGAAATAACTTTCCAAACAACCCAATATATATTTTTAGTATACTCTTTAACCATTCTCATTTATAATTCATATATAGTTTTAAGATATAACATTTTGAAAACATGCAACTAAATGTTCAACTTTGAGCAAGATTTTTTTTTGAAGAAGAAGAAGAAGAAAACAACTTAATGTAAAAACTACATAAATATTTTTATATTACTCTGGTTCTGCTTGGCTTTATATGGCTTTTAGATATGGTGTTGTATGAAAGTTTAAATTGATATTTTACTATGCAATTCTGAATTGAAGAAAATATCTAAAACCATCAATTTATATTTTATTATTTCTGAAAATTTTAAGCAATAAGATATTCTTTAGTTTATCATTTATTAGTATCCTTTAAGCACAGATTGTAATAATTAATTTGTAATGTATAAACATTAAAACAAAGAACTATACTTAATGATTTTTGATTTTTATTTATTTTTGACAGGTTGAAATGTTTTATTATAACAATGATTGATTACTTTCTAGTTGACATTGTGATCATATACAGTTAAAAAAAATGAACAGATTTTTGAGTGATGCAGAAAAAAAAAATGATATTCAATATCAAATATTTTTTTAAACAAAATTAGGCTGTTTATAATTTGCATTAAAGATGTTTCAAATGTGCTAGCATACAATATGAAAACTATGATTTAATTGTAACAATTGGAAAATATACATTTTAAGATTAAATTATATCACTAAATATCAGAAAGTAGATATTTAACCTCATTTAGACATTTTAGCTTCATATAAAACTATATAGCTGTTTGGGAGGAGTAGCAATATATTTTATTTGTTAATATTTACAAGCTAATAAAAAATCTCAATCCATTGACTTTTCACTGATGCAGGAAAAAAATATATTTCTACTCTAGTGTAGCAATTTTCTCATTCCACGTCTTCAACTTGCATATGTCGCCCTTCCAATGTACTCATGAGTCTCTGAAAAGAAAAAATATTTATATTAATAAGTTATCAATAATAGTTATCCTATATAATCAAATAAAAATTCTTATTTTTACAAAGAATTAAATAAAATCACATAAAACTTCTCATTCGAAATAGAAGTACTTTAAAATATAGAATAATCTTATCTTTCTTATGTTTATAAAAATACATTGGTATTTTTAAAGTAACTTAGATAATAATTAAATTAAAGAACTTTCAATATAAAGAGACAATTACATTTATTTCGATTTTCTAGCTATAAGTTATCTTATTTGAAAATATTTAAAGCAATTTGCTCATTAACAAAAATTCCATTTTATATATTTACAGGTTTATTATATAGAAGAGATTATATTTCATAACAAATTTTGAAAACAGCATAATGTTGATCCTGATGAAACATTAACAAAAGATCAAAATCATTTTTGAAAGTTCATTATGAAAATTTGTGAAAATTATAACTAATTTTTAGATGCTTGATTTAGAACAAAGCCTAGAAAGATGTGATAGGAGTTATAAAATAAGTAAGGAAATAAACACTTCAAATATTATAATCCCAAAATCTCTTAGAACTCCTTTTATATACTTTATATTTTTCATTTAAAGAAAACTTACAAGCAATAACTTAATTTAATATTAAATGATAATACAAAATTCATTATTTTACTTTACTCATTTCATTATTTTACTTGCGTCACATTTTCTATTAAATTCATTATAATTAAAAATATTATTTGTAATTTAAGGACTAAAAATTTACTTTTGCTCATGAAACCAACTTTTAAAACTATAAATGATTATATATTTTATATAATTATGATGCATCTTTAATATAATACTTATTATTTTTCTGAAAGACACTAACCTTACTGACAATCGGTAAACGTTCCATAAGCAATCTAAATACATTTGGTGGAAGTTGCACTTGTAAAACTTCAATCAAATGACCTGGTTCTCCACAAACAGCCAGAGCAGTGCTAAGATGTTCAATACCATTTTCAATATCTCCTAAAAAGTAGAAAAAGTTATTTGAAATATTTGAGTATGCCTTTATATACTTAAACTTTTTATACAAATGGGAATAAGTTATCATTTATGATTTTCAAATAATAATAAACTGGAATATCCTATTAGAAATTTGTAATTAAAAGTTATGGCAAAATTGACAGAAAATAATGATAAAAACAGAAAATTTACATGTATTTAATTGTGCCATTCATATTGACAAATATCAATATGGATGGTACAATTTAGAAATAGCTAATAATACAAATAATTTGTATGAATTATAAAATTGAGCTGTATTGCAATAACAAGTTAATATATTCATTAAGAAGGGATAATACACTGTCTACCAATAAGTATTTGGACACCTATGCAAATGACAATATCAGCGGTATATATGATGAAGGAAACAGCATCCGCATTAGTCGCATGCAAGATACCGCACAGTCAACAGCTCTCTGATTTCAAGAAGGATATAATTATTGGGTATCACAAATGTGACCGATCCTTAAGGGACATATCTAGCGATCTGAAGTACCAAAAATTGACAGTGGCCTATGTGATTAATAAGTGGAAGGTGAGCATTGATTGTTGGAATGTGCACTGAGTCGGCAGACCAAGAAACTGGGAGATAGAGACCGACGAGTGTTGTCCAGAGAAATTCGGAAGAACCGCAACCAACTGACGGCCCTCATCTGCGAGAAGTTTTAACAGGCATCCAGGAGTATTATTTCAATGAATATCATCTGTAAGGAAGCACATCTGCTTTGTTTTCATGGTCGTGCTGCAGCCCATAAGCCTTTGATCACAAAGCGAAGGTGGAATTATGTTCTGGGAGTGTTTCTCCTGGTATGAACTGGAAACCTTGTTCCCCATTCATGGTAAGCTCAACGCTGATGCATATTGCACCATTTTGGATGACAATGTGCTTTCTACGTTATGGCAGTTTTACAGGTTTGACCCCTGTTACTTTCAGGACGACAATGCCAGTTTTCATGTTTGAAAGTTAACCAAGGTTTGGTATGGTGACAATAGAGTTCATCGAATGGATTGGCTTGTCCAGACCTGAACCCTATCGAGAATCTCTGGACGAGTTGAATCGCCGAATTAAGGGGTGCACTACACGTCTAAAATCAGTGAAGGAACTTGTATGTCCACTTCAAGCTGAGTGGAAGACAATACCTCTAGTTGTAATGCAAAGACTTGTGGAAAGTATACCCGAAGGGTTCACGCTGTAATTGCCTCTCGTGGAGGCCCTACCAACTATTGATTTTGAATTAAGTTAGTTTTTCTTTTCTATCACAAATGTCCAAATACTTATTGGTAGACAGTGTAATATTTGAAATAAGTGACACTTAAAAATGACTAAGAATTTTACAATCTATTAAAATTAAAATCTCTACTGAATCAAATCTATCAATTAACATAGTAAGAAAATGAACCAAATCACTACATCTTTCATGTGACAAATTTTGCTTTCAATGAAATATCATTAAAGTTTAATGAGCAGTACTTGCAACCCAAGCATTTCACAGAAGATAATTAATTAGTATTTGTTTTGCAAGGGAACCCTAAAGATATTTAACATTTTTATTTTAATTAAGTACATCAATTTAAATTTTTGAGTTAATATAAAGAAATATAAATTTTGACTTTTTGATTTTCAATGAATTATAAGTTGAAGTTGTATAAGTGATTTTTTTTAATTATGTAAATAGTACATAGTTATAAGATGCTCTTTCTATATATTTATTATTTTTATGCATAGGTTTACACATTTTTTTTATTAGTAAGTTATTTAATAAAATTGCCTCCTGAATCATACATTTCTTGCTCAATAAGTCAAGAACAAATTATCATAAAAACTGATGTAATACATTCTCTCAACTGATTTTTAGTGCTATAGTCTAGTTAGTGAATCCTGACTTTCTAACTGCAAAGCATGCTGATTTAAAAATTGATGTTATTCGTTGTTCTTGCTTGAAATTGTTTTAACTACAAACTCATGTTATTAATATAACAGAATTGATAATATTTATTAATATAACGGAATTGAGCAGCTTTATTCAATCAAACTTTTATTTCCTAAAAATTAGTTTGATGAATTATGTTTATTAACATTTTAGCATAATAACTTTTGTAGTGAAATAGAAAAAAGTATCTTTAATCACAGTATTAAAAATTCAGCAAATATTTTAATTTTGGCTAAGAAAAACAAAATTGTACAAAAATATCCTAATTGCTACAATTTTTTCTGATGCATTATACAGTAAATAAATTTTAAAACGTTTTGTATAAATAATTGGTTGTACATCAAAAGGACAAGCAAATAGATAAATGCATTTTTTTGCAACAATTTAAAATTTCTACAGCAATTTAAAATTTTTAAATAGCAGAAATATTTTTTATGGTTTTACTTATACTTTAGACTAAGTACTGTAAAATTAAAATATTTAGTATACATCACAATACAAATATTTAACAATATTTATACCTTGGGCTAACAGTTCTTCACCAAGTTGAACTTCTTGAATGAAAAACTTTTGTACAGATTCATAATCTCTTAGTTCTGGAATCTAGATAAATATTTTAATCAGACATACAAAAAAACTTGCTAAAGCATAAATTTAGAGTTTCTTAATTTTAAAAGTATTCTAAATTAAAAAAAAATAACTGCACATTTTAAATTATAAATATATATATATAGATTTTTTTTCTGAAATTTTATCATTTTATTCATGAAAATAAAATTATTCAAGGAATAATTTTCAACAATTTACACGAATTTAAATATTGTAATTTTAAGAACATTTAAATCTTTTATACAATAAAACGAGTCCAATAACTATTACTATACATAATGAAATACTCATGATTAATAAAATCCTAAATATCAATTTGCTGAAAAATATTAAGAAAAAGCAAAGAAGTTTTCTACTACATAAACAATTACTTTTCACATAAATTGCATCATATTATGTAATGATTGTAAAAATAGTCACACATTTATTCTGAAATATTATATATTAATCAATGTTTCAAATGATTATATATAAGACGCATAATTTTTGTACTCTACTTTTGTGCATCAA
This sequence comes from Latrodectus geometricus, assembly GCA_026290005.1. NCBI lineage: Eukaryota > Metazoa > Arthropoda > Arachnida > Araneae > Theridiidae > Latrodectus > Latrodectus geometricus. Next base: position 23,287 of record JAPDSC010046012.1, read on the forward strand.
CTTCTGAGCTGATTTAATTAAACAGAATCCAAGTTATTAAGAGGGAAAATAGGAATATTAACAAGTATTTCAGTGACTAATAAAAAATATAACGTCAAATAACATTAATCAGAATGCAGAAATAAAATTCCTATGATAGAAAAAACAAAAGAAAATGAACTAATTTAATTCTTCTACAGACACATTTTTTTAAGTGGAAATTCATATATATTTTATATTTCAAAGAATCTTTATAAGAATAAGGAAAATAAATCAGAAACATATTACAATATTTCTCATTTATTTTCCTCATTCAACTTAACCAAAATTAAAAGCTTTTATATCTTTTTTTTTTTCCCTAGATTATAAATTTCTTCTTTAAATGCACTACAGGCCAGGGTGGGCCTTGGCCTGCTGCACAATATCCCTAGCTGTATAAGACAGCCATTCCAGACTTTAATTTTCCAATTGGAGACCTTTAAGGTAGTTCAAGATATAATCAAGCCACCTTTTCCTTGGTCTGTCACTTGACCTATTGCACATGAGCTTTAAATGCAAGATTTTAACCATTCAGTTATCAGGTGATAACTCAATGTGCCCAAGCCAAGAAAGTATCTGTCCATCAATGAATCTTACTATGTTTTTAAAAGTAATAAGAGCATAATTGTGTGCCCCTATGTTATCTTCATAGATATCCTTGGCTAATTTGTGAGCATTCATATTACTAACAATAATAACAGTCTCCTTTGTTGGTTGAATCAATAGCTCCATGGATCTAATTATAAAATTGTTCTTTTTTTCATTCCTCAGAATTGTTAGTAGGAGCATATATGTTAATAAGAACTTTATTACAAAAAATGCATTTTCACTCTAAGTTTGCATATTCTTCTACTAACTGGAAGAAAAACCAGTATATATTGAGAAATCTTACTAACTAAAAAAACAAGCTCCAATTAAATCCTGCTTTTTGGGTTCACTACAATAAAGATGAAATTACTTATTTTCCTATTGCTCCATTATTTTCCCACTGAGTTACCTGGAATGTAGCAACTGCAATTCCAAATTTCATAAGTTGTTCAACTACTCCCAGTATTTCCCCAGGCAATGACATCATTCTAACATTCCAAGTTCCAATTCGAAAAAACTTGAAGTTAATTTTATCCTTAATCGTTCCAAATTGTCAATCACGAATCCATCCTAAATTATATTGCACCACTTTAACTTCTCCTTTTGTAAAAACTATTTTTTAGTCACATGATTAAACCTCAACATGAAGGACCAGACCACCTTATTTATAAGCGCTTAGGAGGCAGAGGTTGCCAGATATACCCTTAAACACTGGGTGCCCTATTTAGTCATCTCTTATGACAATAAAGGACTATGCTAGGATTATTCTTCCACAACCAGTCACCACGAGGATTAGATTATAAATTTATTTAATCAAATTTTAACACTATCACATGAAGCTTATGTTAATAATATATTAACATTAATTCAAAACTCCACATTTCTTGTTTTCAAATTAAAATAATGCTTTTTTTCCTAATGCCTGTAATTCACATCACATTCATAATAACATAATTAAACAAAAAATTTTAAAAAGTACTTTAAAGTATAAAATATAATTTCACATTCCTTAAAAATTGGAGATAAAGCAACTCCCAAAGAAATAGAAGTTGGTAAGCAGAGCATCTTATACTAGAGAAATGAAAAAATTTGAAATTGTACTCCAACAAGTTTGGTTTATTTGTTGCTCAACATCATTTTTGGCACAAAGACTAATTAGACAGGGATCTATAGTTTAAATAGAAATCTGAATTACTACAAACATCCAAGCCCAAAGTAGTATTTTAATCCATGAACTGTTTATGCCCCAACAAAAGAGCTTACAGTGACAACATTATAAGTCAAATTTAGAGAACTTGCAAAGCTGATAAATAAGCAGCTACAAAACATAAAGCAATATTGACAGTAAAAATTTCACAAGCAAAATTTGACACAATACATGAATATTACTATAATAGAAAAGAAAAGTTTTCACACATATCAGAACAGCCAATACCAATAAATTGGCCAGACCAAATTGCACATTTTTGAAAATAAGAAATAAACAGCATTATAAAAACTTCTGTATATTGTGTATAGTATACAGATAAAACTTTCAATTATATTACAAATTGAATTGCTGAGAAAACTTCAATAAAAATTGCATCTCTATTTACACACAACAGGGGATAAGTAAAGCATGCATGTAACAAGTGTAAGATAAGTGTGATAATTTTTAATAGGAAAATAATTCTAATTAGCTTTTTCTGATGGATGTAATATTAAAGCTAACTAACAGACTGGTATGGAAAACAGTCATGTATGAAAAATAGAAAAATTGGAAATCCTTTTATAAATTTTTTATAGTTAAAAGGGTGGTTAACAATGAATTCTAGTAATATCATTTATTTGATTTAGTGAAAAACAAATACCTAAAATTGTCTATAAGCTTAGTAATAATTTCTAATGAATTTTTTAGTGAGTCTTGACAAAAAAACTTGCGATTATTAGATTTGAGCATTAATAAATTCTTCTAAACTAAAGTTTGCATAAATTGCGAATGTTACACAAGAAAAGGATTACATACTTTTAAAAGTAACAAAATTGTGAAAACTTTTTACAAAGTATTAGTGAGAAGTGCATTGAAATAAATTGATATTGTCAATAATAACAAGATTTAAAGAGCACAAAATCAATCATATCTACGCATAAAAACTTGTATAACAAGATGAAAGTATTGATCTGACTGCCTTTAAATATTTAAATTCTAGATTATTTTGGTTTAAAAAAAATTACACTTTTAGATAGTGAAACATCAGATTTTAAAAATTTCCCACAATATATACATTGCTGGAATTGCTTTTGTTGTTAATAGTAAATTGAAAATATTCTTACATCATTTTAATAAGTCTTGTTATTGGGATGTTTTAATAAAAAATTATGAGAATATAAAGTATACACACTTTTTTAATAGATAACATTAGAACGTTTGTGAAGATGGGTTTCAACATTTCCAATCAATAATTTATCTTTTGAATAATGATTTTATATATTTTTTTTAATTAATATTCTTCATGACATAGGGTATTTTTGACCAACAAGGGCTAATTTAACAAAATCTGATTAAAGGTAGATTCCAAACTACATAATTTTTATTTTGAGGGTGGTTGCTACCATACTCATGGCAAGAAATAAAGATATAAACTTTTTAATTGAAAGTCAGAGCAAAAAACATTCACTGGTTGGATTAGCTATTTAAATTATGCTGTGCATTATTTTTTAATCTTTCCAAAATTGTAAAATTTACAAAAATACTTATCTAAGAGGGGAAAAAATAACAAGTCATTTTACAACAAGTCATTAAGTCATTTTTTTAAATTAAATAAAAAGTAATTACACATTTTAAAAATCTTATTGTTTTTGTCTTAAAAATAATTTATGGTAAAAAATTATAAAGACAGGAAAATACCTTAGGGCCATTTCTTTTTGATTGCTCTTTCATTAATAAGGCCTTCGCTCGTCCTGTAAAATAGAATAAATTGAAAAACATAACAGAAAAAAATGTTAAATGCAAAAAGAACTTTTTCTTTTCCAATTAACATAATATTAATATAACAAATGAGACATATAATTATATTAAGTAAAATTTTAAAAAAAAGTATAAAAAAATATAAGAAAAATTGAATTTGAAAACAATCTCTGAAACTTTTTATATACCAATAAATGTACTGAATAATTTTCATAAGAACTTTAAACATGAAACATAATTTTTACAGACCTATGATAAATAATTGCCAAATCTTTTATAAAAATTCAAGGTATCAAAACAAAAGAACCTCAAATATTTTCAATTTTACGTTCAATTTGCTGAATTACACATTCTTTCCTCAATTTAAACACTTGAAAAAAGTTTTGAAAGGAAAAGCAAGCATTACTTTGCAATTAATTATGTGTAAATGGAAATTAAATGAAAATATATAGGTATGTCAATATGCTATGTGAAATATTATTTCTATCTATTGGGTTGTTCGGAAAGTCATTTCGTTTTTCCCCCACCTGAATCGGTTTTTTCAAGTAAAAACCAACCATTTTATTGGTATAAAATCATTCTATGACCAGAAACACTGTAAAAGGTACTGGATTAGAAATGACAATATACAACTCAATAAATATTAATTCAATATACCTTTTTCATTTTCATATAAAATGAAATAACTTTCCGAACAACCCAATATATTAATAATCTATTACTGCAGATTAAATATACATATTAAATTATCTATTTTTGAAGAATAGATTATTTAACATTTTTATTCACATAACTTATTTCATTTTAAGATGAAAAATTCATAAATTCTCTAAAGACATCTTTATTAAAGAGAAAATAACTATCATTAAGGTAAAAAAATCAAATACAGTCTTTTCTCCTATATTAATGGAATGAATAATATTTTAGAATTTAATAAATAAAGATTAATTTGGATATTAATTAAATTTTGAGTTACAGAGAATAAAATGCCTATGTTTGAAAAACAAGCTTATTCAAATAACATAATTCCAAAAAATACAAAAAAAAGTAAGTGAAATTATGATTTTAAATTATAAAATCAATATAATAATTAAAAGTTGAAAATTAATTAAAACTCTCCACAAATAAATATACATACATAAGTATATTTATAAATACTCATATTATAAACTATTTATATTGCACTAGATATGAGAGAAAAAAACCTTAGATTTGCTTATTGCTTACAAAAGTTTAAAACGTATCTATAATAACAAATGCAGTTACACAGTTACTTTAAGACTAAATTGTTAAATAATGTCTTATTGATATAGAGCATGAAAGCATTTAAAAATATTAGTTAAGCATTGAAGCACATTTATAATTATGTTTCTTATTGATACATATATTATTAAAGATTTTATTACTAATATTAAAATGTCAAATGCAATAACAATAAAATGATAAATACAAGCGAAGTAAACAAAATTATTTTTATTACAAATAATTTAGGGTGTAATCTCTCAATAAATTAACATACTTTTTAAAATCAGAATGTACAAGTATTAGAATTTGATAAAATCAAATTGATTTCTTAACACATACTATGTGATATAATTGATATATAAATATTGCATTCAATAAATTATTTAAGGTGTATTTTGCAACATTTAGTACTACTTTTTAGAGTTAATTGAATTGGAGATCATAAGTGAGTTTATGGAATTCGCAACTTACTATTGTTATTGTAGCTAATAAAAGTTATGTTTAATTTCTCAATTATCTATATTTAATAAACAACAAATATTAAATACAAATGATAAAGGACAATTTTTGAAAAATTTATGAGTCATTATAACCGATTATTATGGAAAAAAAATATTTCAATCCATAACTGAGTTCATAAGCTATCATTGACAAAAGCACAATTTATTTAAGTTATTAACTATCATACAATCAACTCGTTATATATCGGGTTGGCCTATACTTTAGGGTATACTCTTTGATTCTCGCCAAGTTGTGGTCGCGATTGATGGCCAAGTTGGGCAAAATCCAATCGTATTCTGATTGCAACAAAAGAACTGATTGCTCTGTGCCGACAAAAATCGCCAAGTTTGCTTAGGGGTCACCCTTAAATATAATTTTACCATATCTTGAATTAGAAATAAAAATTACCTCTAAGATGTTAACAGAAAGACACTGATTTTTAAAAGTTTAAAATAATATCAAATTCAGTTATTACATTAAAAACGGAAACATATTTACAGTTTCTACTAAGCGCAAATGATTTTCCAAATGATGAATTTATTACTGCAAATAGTAAAAGTTCTCAGTGAAATATACAGATGACTTATATATATACCATATAATTTTCTAACAAAATTTGTATGCAAAAAATCTATATATTGTGTTAGAAAGTTATTCAAGCTTTTAAGAAAAATATTAAAATACTCTTACTGTCGCGAAGATTCCTTTTGAAGTTGGGATCATTTCTTCGTTTTCTATCAAAATATATACAATAACCAATAAAAAGAGTACCACATACGCCAGCAGCAACAACTGCAGTTTTTGATAACATGGTTAAAAATTCTATTATTCTATATAACTATTATATAAACAGTGATAAAAATCGATTGCTTAAAATTTTTAGTGATACCCTCCCGGGAAGAATAACAGTGAGAGTAGTAGTAACTTTTATAAATTCGATCAATTGCCAGATACAAAATATAACATAATTATCTAAGGTTTGCAGTAACCGCAATAGAGTTTACAGAAGGATACGTCAAAATGTCACTAAAACTCCGAGAGAGTTGACGCAAGACTTTCCTCCATGTCACAAATATTCAATGGCTCACATACCGTTCCATTCGTTGTGTTTATCTTAATCGAAGAGAATTTTAAACTTTAATTTTTTTATAAAAATAGGTGATTTTTATTCCATTTATTCAAAAAGAATTTTAATTATTTGTGCAAAGTTACTAAATAGCTTATCTAACTATGCTTAATATCAAGGAAGAAATAGAGAAGGAAACCTATTATATAGAAGATGCAAGGTCCATTTTAAATAATCGTAAAACAAACTACCATTTTGGTTGGATCATAAAACGTACTATATTGCATGGGTAACTTATGCGCTTCAAAGTTTATAAAATGTTTTCTTGTCCCCTTAAGGTGTTAACTTCACATTTCTGACCCAATTTTAAAATGGAAAAAAGAAATATTTAACAAATACTAACACATATTTCTAAAATTTTATCATATTTTGAATTAGTGTTTGTGAATACATAGAGCTGCTTAAATTAAAAATATTAAATCTATTTCCTCTATCTTTTGCCATGATTGACAAAGTAATTTCAATGTTTTAATTTATTATTTTCCTTTAAAATTAGCATTTTTAAAGAAAATGCTAAAATTTGATTTAAAATTAGAATAGTTTGAAAATGTGTATAAATATGACTGTGTAAAAAAACAAAATTATAATTTTTTTTAGTTTTTTTTTTCCCCCTTCACAAATTTTGTTTACAGTAAAGTAAAATATGATTGTTGTTTAATTTTTTAAATAAAAAATCTTCTAAATTGCTTAGTAAGATTGAGCTTGAAAATAAATGAATAGAATGTGTTAAAACAATAATTCTAACAAGCTATTATTGATATAAATACGTTTCATGCATTCAATCGTTCAATAATATAAATTATGTGCCACTTAATAATCAATTTCCATTAAATATATCTTAAAGTAGTTTGTATTGTAGCATTCATATCTAAGAAAATCTTCAATAAAAATTAATAAAACATGTACCTCATTTTAACAGCATAATATCAGTACACATACTTTTACAGAGAAATAATTTAAATTATTAATAAATTTGAATGATAAGTTATGAATCAAAATTTATTTGAATAATGAATAACTTGATATTGTGAATTTATAAATATATATATAATATCAGAACTACTTCTCAAAATTATTTCGTAAATATTTGATGGAATGGTTATTTTTTTAGCTTTTTAATTATAACTCTATTTTGAAAATTGTAGATGAATGTCTGAAAAAATGCTGAATTTTCTGTAAATAATAAAAAATTTCTGATTATAATTGAATGCTTTTAATTTTATGAATATCTACAGGAAAACTGAGGAAAATAAACTAGAATTTCAAAACATTGAATAGAATTATTGACCTCACATAAAACACTTTATAATTGTTAATATTAACAGTTATTAAAATTTTAATACAGAGAAATATTAGACTGGTATATTGACATATTTTAATCTCTATGTAGAGAGAACAGATATTCTCTGCGTACAAAATCAATTTCAATATTAAACTGAGCAGAAAATTCCTAAAAAAATATAATTTTAAAAATTTATCAAACTAAAATTATATAATTATTTGTATATAAAATAATAACTCTCTAAATGGCATTACAGATTAGAAATACCATTTAGTTATTATTTAATATACAAATATATATATTCCAATGAACTGGGATTAATTTCTTTTTTTACAGTCAGCTGTAGTTATGAAAGCTTATCGATGCACACATTCAGAATTTAAACTCTTATTATTTCTTTAATTCTCTCAGAAGAATTGATCATGGTTAAATACTTTATCATCGATGTCTAATATTCTTGATGGATTTAGGAAGACATATTTTTCACTTATTTTTGGAGATGCAGAAAACTTTCTCAGATTTTAGTTATTCTATAAAAGGAAGAAAATATTTTACGTTTCGTGTAGTAAATAGTCAAACCTAATCTAGGAATTCTTATCGTTTCTCAACTATACAATCTCTAAGCCATATATTTTTAGCCCACTTATAAGTCAAGATTTAAACTAAATTAAACTTATTAGCACAATAGCCCATATAGAGACCAAGGCTTTCAGTTACGATATCTGTTTTCATCACTGAAAGCCCTAGGGTGGCACATGTCCTGATTAGAAGCGAAACTCCTAGTATTTAGCTCCCAAACATGCTTTGTACTCTTTATTATTGACCCCCTGAAAGGATGAAAAGGGTCAAGATTTGTAGCTTAAATATGAGCTTTAGGTTCTCTTCACAGTTGCCAGAGATACAAAAAACACAAATGAAACTGACAGATCTCAGAAAACAAAATTTGGCCTTCAGTTTTTCTTAAGATTTTGTTTATTTCTGTTAGCTTCTCTGGCATTGACAAAATTTCTTTGTAATGATTTCGTATCTAATTTATAATTTTTCCTCTTAAACCCTCTCTCTTGTATGTTAAACCCTCTTTGTATTTTTTCATGTAGAACATTCAAAACCTTCCACCAATATCATCATCCACTTAAATTTTTAAAAAAATCTATGAATATCTCTTAATACAGCAATTAAAATAAAGATTTTCACAAAATATAATATGCTTATACAATATTAAAAATAAAGTTGCAAATTTAAAAATTAACAACGTATAGAACTCCATTAGTTTATGAATTTTTCATTAAAATTATAATATTAAAATAATCGAAGGAAGTAAAACATTTAGTGACGGAAAAACTGAAATCAGCTATTAAAGAGAATAAAGTGATCATCAACTGGTAAAACATTAGATAAGAAAATAAAAAAGTAAATGAATAAACTTTTTTTGGTGAAAAATTTCTAAAAAAATTATTTTATTAAAATATGTAAATGCTGCAATACGTAGTTTTGTTTTTATAAACGAAGAAATGGCTGGTTTGGCCTGTTGACTAAAGAATAAACAACTAAAACTAATACTAAAGTTGTAAATGTAGGAAAGAACATTGAAATTACAGCCTATATTGAAAACCCCATTATCCGTTAATAATAACAATGAATCTTCAGTAAGGTCAGGTATAGAACATTACCTCTTGATTACAAGAATGACCCCTTTCTCAACAAGGCCAACGATTCTCTATTATGAGCATATAAGCATCTTTAAATGATCTTTGTTACTGCCACTAAAATGTCATAACACTCCCCGAAAGATAAAATGGTTTATAATGAATATAAAAAGAATATTATATATCATTTTAGAGAATTTTAATGAAATTTATTGAAAAATATTTATTTTTATAGCAAGATGTTAAGAGTGGTTATGATAACATAATTAAAAATTAATTTACTTACAGATTGAACTTATTCATTTTTAATATTAAATTGTTTGATGTTAACGAAAATAAAATTTAAAATAACCACTGTTTTCTAAAGAATAATCTCAAACGTAATACTATAAAAAGCAAGTGTATCTTTTCTACCTTTTAAGTAATTCATCATTTCGTCGTGATTCCGATAAATCTCGATAAAATCCTGTTTAAGCTTATCGGCATCCAGAGATATTTTTTTGCTGCTTTATTAATATTACCCTTAATTTATTTTAAATTTACAGATTTTCTGTAAAATTATCAAAAGCGATGAAAATTTTAAGAAAATTATGATTTCTTAAGCTCTGTGCTATTACTCCTGTTGCATTTGTGACAATGATCGTGCTGAATTCAGAGAAAATTTGATGGTGCTATTGACTTTAACTATTTCGCAATAGGATATTTGGTCCAGAATCGAAATGAATACATGTATCAGATCTATATTGGCAGGCGACATTCTAAATTTGTCGGCAGTTAGCCGAATTAGGACGATACTTGTTTCCGATCCTTTTAAAGTTCAAATTTTTTCAAATTGTGGTCGTTTATCGATACGGAATCGATATCGTTACGAAATCATCATGCAAAATGACAATTTATATCTGACATTGCCAATATCATCCCTTCAGGATGCCGATAGGCTTATGTTTGCTGGGTCATTTTATAAACATTAATCCATTAACTTCATGAATTTTTCATTAAAATAATAATATAATTATTTTCGGAAGGATTATTAAATATATAAATTTTAGGTGTATGTACGATCAATGTTAGGTCAAAAAAATATCTTTTTAGAAAACCAAGAGAGCCAGAAGGAAATCGAGTACCAGAAAGGTTGAGAGTCCTTAAACTAATATTTGTTTTCCAACTCCAATAAAAATTTAAATGGATGCTCATGATACAAGAATGTACATGGTGGATAATAGAAAAGTTGATTTTTAGCATAAATGGTTAAAATTTTTAATGCAAAAAATTATGCTTTAATATCGATTTTGTTTGTAAATAAAAGTACATTTGAAATAAATACAAGACGTATTAGTTGTCTTTCATATATTTGCTCTATTGTATAATATTTTTAAATTGAAATCATTATGCAAATTTTTCAGTTAGAATAAAAATAATTAATTATTCAACAATAAATCAAATGTTTAGCTTAAGATTAATTTGCATGATCTAACTTCATCATTTGTGTTTTGATAAAAAATTTACTTCAAACATAGGATGTTTGAATATTTAATAAGGAAATTTAAATGAATATTATATAAACCGCATTAAAATTTGATAAAAGAAATCCCTTGGCATCTTATTATTATCATTGGCATCTTATTATTCATTAGATGATTTATGTTCATCATATGAACTAGTTAAGAAAAATGGATCGCGTGACGACAAAAATAGCATATGACATAAGACCTGAGAAGATCCTGTGACTCCAAGACATAGTTTCATACAATAAGGACTTTTATGGTATGATTAGACGTTCGTTTTTAGATTTCGTAAAGATCAGTAAAATATTTCTTAAAATAGAAAAATTCAAAATCAGAAAAATAAGTATAGAAATAATTATCAAAAAAATAATTATTTCTTTATCAGAATCTTTCCTCCCTTTATAAATAAAGTGATGTTACAAACAAAAAATGTTTAACGTCCATGGCGTAAGAAAGACATACAAAATAAGAATTCATACTTAAAAACAAATTTAATTTTATTGATGAAAAGTCAACCAATGTAATTACTTATTTTTCTCTGTCTCAAAATCATGTCTTTAAAAATAGAATCTTCTAAACTTTTGATGTAGAAAAGCATTTTATCGTTTTTTTTTTCGTTAAAAATGTATCAATTTTTTTTAGCCATTCGTCTGCTTGTTTTCAGACGATGCCAGCATTATGTTATTTCCTTCTGTGATATCTGAAAGCTCTTTTACAATTTCATTTATTCTGCTCTCAATTATTTAATCAACTTCTTGTGTAAAAATTTTACATCTGAGTTTTATTTCATAAAGCCCTGAAATGAAATTTCGGGCAGAACTGGGTTCCTTTGTCGAAATTACTAGATGAATAATCACCTTGTCTTCACTCAAGACATTAGATAAATGTTCCTGGCTTTCTTCTGTGATGATAGTTTAATAACACTTGTGTGTCAAAAGGATTTAGATATTTTTTTTGTAAGATCCATCCAGATATATTGTCAAATGCATTGTGTATACGATATCAGTTATATAAAGCAATTCTAAAACATTATCATTTTCGAAGGTAAAGATATTTGTCTTTTAAGCTATTGATTATATTTTGATGAATGGAGTTTAGGCAGAAGAAATTCCACGAGAATTGCTTGAAAAAATCAGGAATTCCAACATCAGCAGCGTACTTAGTTAACCATAATTCGACTAACTTATGAGTTTACAATAAAAACTTCAATTTTAGCTTTTCAAACATAGAATACAAAAATAGTACGAGAAAGGAAAGAGTGGAACACACAGTCCGCCCATTCCAATTATGCTTATCTAGACGACAACTCCAGGACCACTGAACTGTCTCTTTCCACAATGTTACTGTTATGAAACCGTGTCCCAACCATTTTTCCAATCAAATAACAATGCAATTTGCTTGTGGAACACAAACACCTTTACTATGGAGGAGCCTCTATTCTGTATATTCTCTAAATAGGACACAACTCCATTGCTAAGACGTCCAATTCTTCAGCTCTTTGCACCACTGAAAACGAAGGCTCTATTGGTTAACTTTTAAAAGGGTACAGTGTACAAGACGGAGAATGAATTGCGCTTCCTTGTGAAAGCCTCTAGAAGCAGTAAATCTCAACACTTATCCGTTGTTGCACACAATTTCTGAATATATTGCACTTAATGATTGGTGTTTCTTCCACCTGCAGAATGATATATGGGTCATTCATTTCCACCAGCATTCCAATCATTCTTCCACATGTAAAGTCCTCAAGATAATTTCTTCCAGCTATATTGTCATAAGAGAACTACCCTTACAAAGAATGTCTTTAATTGCACCTCCATCTTTGTTTTTATTTGATATTTTTTTCTGTAGTCTTGAGCTGAAGCGACGACCATACATATTTTGCGGACGTTCACGTCAGGTGTAACTTATGTTCCTGACTTTTCTATTGAATATGTTCATATTACTGATCACAATAACCCCGTTTCTGGTATTTCATGATTATCTATTAGATATTCACATTGTTACTTAAGTTTTACACACCAATATATATCCAAGCAAGATGTACATTTAAACATTTTGAGTAGTTTCTTCATTAGTTTTCATATTTTTTGAAGGCTTATTTATCGACGATTTCTTAACACATTCGCTGCCACCAAAATTTATATATCCATCCTCAGAAGCCGAATTTAAAAAAAGTGTTTTAATGGTAAAAAACGTTCCTAATATTTTAATAGTAAAGCCAGAAAAAAAGAAATTTTATTTTCTAATAATAATTAAAAAATAATGCTTCACTAACGTGCCACAAAAACCTCATCGTTCAACCTCCAAATCCGAACTAAAACTAAAGCAGTTTACTTATCATACTCGATTGTCGTCCCAGAGCGTTACCGGCATGGGAGGTAGCGCTATGCTGACGCGCCAGCGCGTCAGTGGCAGCGAATGTGTTAAACCCTTTAAAGTTTCTGAAAAAGTCTGCAATCACTTTCGTCATAGTAAATGAAAATAAAATCAATGTTTTGTATTTTTGGTCTTATTGATGATTGTTTAGAATAATTCTGAAATGTTTAGAAAATCTTAATTGTTGGTTATTATTGGGAATAATAGATCTAAAAATAAATAAGACATAACATAGAGTTATCGTTTTGGAGAGCTGACGATTGTTTGATCAATAATCTATAGTGCATAACACGATCAACATGAAAAACAACGACCAATGAATACCAAATAACTTCAATTACGTAAGATTTTATCATCCATTCATCTTATTTATTTTGAAGAAAAACTGAAGTAAACTTTAATTTACTCTACTGGCCATTAAAATTGCTACACCAGGAAGAAATGCAGATAACAAAATGATGTTTATTGGACAAATATATTATACTAAAAATAACAAGTGATTAAATTTTCAAAATATTTAGCTGGATAGATCCTGAGAAATCAGTACCCAGAACAACCACCTCTGGCAGTAATAACAGCAGTTATACGCCTGGGCATTGAGTCAAACAGAGATTAGATTGCAGGTATAGATGCCCATGCAGCTTCAACACGATGCCACAGTTCATCAACCGTAGTGACTGGCGTTTGGTGACGAGCCAGTCGCTCGGCAACCATTGACCAGACGTTTTCTATTGGTGAATGATCTGGAGAACGTGCTGGCCAGGGCAACACCCGAACATGTTCCGTATCAAGGAAGGTCCGTACAATACCGGCAACATGTGGTCGGGCATTATCCTGCTGAAACGTAGGGTTTCGCAGGGCTCGAATAAAGGTTAGAGCCACGGGTAGTAACACACCAGAAATGTAACGTGAACTGTTCAAAGCACCGTCAATGCGAACAAGAGGTGACCGAGACGTGTATCCAATGGCACCCCATACCATGACGGTATGACGAGTATGACGATGATGAATGCACGCTGCCAGTGTGCGTTCACCACGATGCCGCCAAACACGGATGCGACCATCATGATGCTGTACACAGAACCTGGATTCATATGAAAAGATAATGTCTCGCCATTCGTGCATCCAGGTTTGTCGTTGATCACACCATTGAAGGCGCTCTTGCCTATGACGCAGCGTCAAGGGAAGCCGCAGCCATGGTCTCCGAGCTGAGAGTCCATGATGCTGCAAACGTCGTCGAACTGTTCGTGCAGACACTTGTTGTCTTCTAAACGACCCCATTTCTTGACTCACGGCTCGTAACGTGGTTGCACGATTCATTAAGGCCATGCGGATAATATGCCTGTCTTCTCCGCTGCTAGTGATAGGTGGCCGTTGAGATCCCGCATGGTGTTCCGTATTATCATCCTGAACCCATCGATTCCATATTCTGCTAACAGTCATTGGATCTCGACCGACGCGTGCAGCAATACTGCGATAAGATAAACCGCAATCCCGGTACGCTACAATTCGACCTTTATCAAAGTCAGAAACGTACTGGTACGCATTTCTCCTTCTTACACGAGGCACCATAACTACTTTTCACCAGGCAACAACGTTCAAATGCAATTTGTGTATGAGGAACCGGCTGAACAATTTCTTCATTTAAACACAATGTAGGTGTCGCTACTGGAGGCTGCTTTGTCTGAATGCGCTGAAAAGCTAATCATTTGCATATCACAGCACCTTCTTCCTTTCGTATAAATTTCATGTCTGTAGCATGTCGCCTTCTTGGTGTAGCAATTTTAGTGGCCAGTAGTGTAAATAAGAAATGATTAATATGTTGTTTTGATAAATATTTCGCTGCTTCAAAAATTCATTTGCTTTTTCTTTTACTAGAAGGCAAAGGAAAAAGCTCTATTTATTTACTTAAAAATGAAGAGATTTTTATTCCAGATAAAGAACTTGCGACGACAAACATAATAGCAATTTGCCGAAAGAGGGGGTCTCAAAGATAAAACAAAATTTGGTTTCAGCACTGATTTGAGAGATGCCAACAATAAGTTAAACTGCTTCTAAGCGAGAACTCTTTTTTTTTCAGTACATTTGACAATTATATCATATGAACATTTATTTCTTTAGCTTTAAAAAAATTGTCTAAAATGCCATTCTTAATTATTTAATGTTATCATTTCTATCGATTCTGTTAAGATTAAATAAAGTAAGAAAATGCTCCTTTAAGGTTGTCAATGAGTGCTTGCTATAAATAAGTCCATCATTATCAAGTGGTGACCAAGAAAGTAATAAGACTTGCTTCGTCATTCTGAAGGAAAATACGGGAGTTACAGAATCCCAAGTTATTTCGATTTCTAAAAGTGATTGGAAAATAAAATTACTAAAATTTCAATCAAATGGATGAAAAAAATAACAAAAGTTTTCGAAAATACTAAAAATTAGCAAACAACATTCCTTGTTCTTCCCAATGTGCAGTTAGCTTTATATCCTGACGCATTGGATCGGGCATGTAATTCATTAAGTAACAATTTCGGGACTAAAATATTTAGGTTTTCTTCTAGGAATTTAATCGATGAGGAAAAGAAATATTCAGCTTATAACGGAACTTTTGACAATAAATGGTTGAAGGAAATAATATTTCATCTACTGACCAAAAATACCACATGCCGCAGCAAAGTAAGCATCCAGTAAGATTTCTTAGCGACATCAGCAGGACAGGATAGTGCGCTGACCAACAATACAGCAAAGCATCAAGAGACATATTTAATGAGGAGCCACAAAGGTAGAGGTTCCGTGCATGCTTGAGAGATGCCAATGGTAGGATAGAGCTGCTTTTATACGAAAACTTATCCTGGCAGATTTGATAATGCCAACATACACTTTTGTCAGCGTATTATTTTCTCTTTCAATAAATATTTATTCAAAGTAATTATTTATGTCATCTAATTCATATATTGTGTTTCTTAGAGCAAATAGTAATTGATAAATCTTAAGCATCCGCTAAGTGTTTTTCTTACCTGAGATTTTGTTGAATTCTCTTAGTGTAGTGCCATATTGTATTCATGATAAAAGAATCATATTATATTTATGAAGTAAGATCATCACATTA
Organism: Latrodectus geometricus; assembly: GCA_026290005.1. NCBI lineage: Eukaryota > Metazoa > Arthropoda > Arachnida > Araneae > Theridiidae > Latrodectus > Latrodectus geometricus. The sequence goes on from JAPDSC010046012.1 coordinate 39,624, forward strand.
ACAGAGGATCGAAAACCTTTTGTTCGGTAGCCTACTTATTCCAAGTGAAAGACAGTATTTCATAAACTGAAAGTTCCATTTAATTATCAATATTATCGTGTTCCTTTCCTATACACAACCCTTTGAATCCAAAAGTAGCGTTTTTCCAAATTTAAGGGAAAGATCTTTATTTTTTGCATATAAACCATATTGAAGTGTAAATGGTGCTGGGGCTGTTATTATATATTTTTTAATTTGACTAGGATTTTTGTGTTTGTGTTAGTTAATGAGAACTATACCAAAAACATTTGCTTATCTTCGCATAATATTTATGCACATTAAATTTACGTAAATACAAGTTTTCTGTCATTATAACTATAATACAATATGCCCACTGAAGTCTTTTGACATCCTCTGAGCTTTGGAATGGTTAGTACTATATTCACAAAAGCGGTGCTCTACTGACAAATGTAATATACACAAAAACTAGGAAAAAAGAAAAAAGGCTTCCAAACTATTTACAAATCACAGTTTGTAATTCTTATAAAGATTTTAAAGTCAAAAACTAATAAATGGCATTTTTTGTTTTAAATAAAAATAAGACTTGCTGCATTGACAAAATGCAAAATATTTCATACAGAGGATTTTGGTATATGTGACTATATCATATGAGTCAACAATTTATAGCTTTTTTTTTTTATATACTTTAATGTTAAGCAATTCATTCCAAAAAAAGAAATCCTATTCAGACCTACCTTCACAAATGGGATACCCCTGTGAAGATTCTCGTAAATCTTAACTAAGGTTGTGGAAAAATATGATTAAAAGTTGTGATTGTTTTAATAACTTAGTTTCCCTTGTAATAGCGAAGATCATTTTGCTGATGTAATATGGAATTGAGATTTGGAAGGAACTGTGTCATTTTAAACTATAATGTGATTTACAATCTTTTTTTACATGAGATCTGATCGGACAAAGATCAGCAGCTCAAAATGTTCCATATAAATTTTCAAAGCCAAGGTAAATATTGAATCCAAAAACATTTAATTAAATGCCACAACACTAATTATTTAACTGCTAATTTGTTTTGTAAGATAACAAAGTTGGGAACATTTATTACATTAGGTTTTTCTGAACTTTACTTCAGTTGGCAAACAAATGGTTATCATTTTGGTCTTCGTTTCAATAGCTCATGGTTCGATTACTGCCTTTAGTCGGGCTTGTGGTAGTTTGAAATCGTTTTTAAACTGGTAGGTGATGGTCTGATTAGCCCTTGTGAGGAAAAGAAAAAAGATCTTTGAGCTACAAATAATCCAAATCAAATTTGTGTTATTAAATTAAAATCAATGTGAATTGTATTATTTGTTTAAAGCTATTGGTTTGATTCCCGGAAACAATTACAATTTCTAAAAGATCATAGCCAGTATTCTGAAATAGCTTTGTTGTCAACCTGATGGATCTCTTGTGCATGGTTTAATTAAGGAATTAGTAATCTGTCTAACACAAGGACATCTATTGCCAAGAACCCTGATAAGTGATAAATGTAATAGTAACAAGAATTGTGCATTTCAATTGGGAACTAAAAGTTATTAACTTGGAGTATTTAGAGTAGTACTTCATGTTATTCTCAAGGCATCCAGTAAGCCAAAGTTGGTGCTTCTTTTCTGTAAATTGCATTGTTTTACAGTAGCAAATTGGCAGTATTTGTCTTTGGTAGACAGACAGTAAAATGTTGAGATACTGTGTTTTTTCTCTAAGCTTTCAGACATATTATAGTAATCTTCATTTTAAATTGTACAGATTTAGAAATCAGGAGTCTTGTGTATACTACTATTAGAAAAGGAGAGAAAAACATTTTATTAAATTTTCTTTGAATTATATGCAGTTAACCATTAATGTATACACTATTAAGTGCTCAAAATTAAAAAAAAAAAAAAAAATAAAAAAAAATAACAAAATTGTTTTGTAATACTGCAATTTTAAGTTAATATATTTTAGAAACCTCATAAATAATGTCAAAGGCAAATTTGATTCACATTTACCCAAATGTTTAAGTTAAAGGCACTTCAATGAAACATCAAGTTTTTCAAAAATTTCATTAGATATAAAGTGAATACATTTTCTGATATGCATTTGATACATCTTTATGGAATTAATACAATTAATAAGGGATCAATATCTTAATTTTCTGGAAAAAATAAATATATTAGTCTAATATTTTGTTATTTAGATATTATGCTTAATTAGTCTCATGTATAAAAATTTTACGCCTCTATTTGTATATAAAAATATCTTGCAAATGAATTTTTATAACAATACAGTTATTTTTTATTATTATTTTGAAAATTTTCTTTTTTCCAAAATAATGCTAAAAACATACTTTTTGTTTTGCTATCACCAAAAAAAGATTTTACAAATAAAATTTAAAATGGTGAAAATATTTATGTTTATAAAATAAAATAACTATCAATTTTATTATCAAAATGGCAATATTAAAATTACCATTACATCAACTGCCATTGAAAAAATCAGATTATTATTAAATTCTAATCTATTATAAGTCACACTTAAAAGTTTTCCTCTCAAATATTATCATTTTTATTTATAAAATATCATTGTGTATCAAGTTTCACAAGAAGAAGAGAGTAAAGATGACATATTTGATTGTTTATGATGACTACTTTGAGTACATATCTTTATAAGAGTAGATAAAATCAAATTAAGATTTACAATTTATTTTTGAAATAAATTATTAATCACTATCTGAAATTTCTTTTTCCTGATGAAGTGCTAACTTCGCAGCAAGTTCTTTTGCGGGCTTAAAGAAACCAGATGTCTGTGTTCCACAAACATAGCACCGAGTACTTTTTTTATAATTATTCAGTGCACAAGTTTCACAAAAATAATGATTACATTTTGTTACTACAGGATCTTTAAATGAATTTCTACAAATGAAACACCTAAAAGGAAAATCATCTTCATCTGAGCTAATTTCATATTTTGTTGAATCTTCTGTTCCGTAAGTGTTGTTTTTCATTTCTAATTCTAACTGCCAGCCCTGTTTATAGTCCGAACGATCATGCATAAATTTACAACTGTCCCCAAACCCACAAAATCCTGTTTCTTTGTAATCTTTACATATATCAGGCTGATAATCCCAGCGAACAGTAGATCTTATATTATCAGGTGCACGTATTGGTCCTTTTCGAACCATTCCACTAGATGCATTACCTTGCGCAGTATCTTTCTTTTTGCTGTACTGAATATAATTATTGATGCCACGATATATTTTATCATCAGCTTTACCTTTCAATTCTTCATTTATCTTTTGAGCTTTTTCAAATAATGTCTGAGCATCTCGATCTTTTTCTGTCTCTGTTTGTAAATATAGAGTTGCACCCATATCTGAAGGACCGGCAGGTTCAGCTTTTCTATCCGATTTAAATACTGGTAATACCCTTTCAGAATCATCATCACTACCCACAGAACTTGTATCTTTATACTTTTTCTTGCCTGTACTTGTTCCCTGTATCATTGGATTGCGAACATTCGAAGACTTTTCTTTATGAAATATTTTTGTTTCATCTTCACTACTCGAGTTATCACTCTTTTCTGCTTTTCGTTTCCTTATATTACGCTTGAAGGATTTCTTAAATGTCACTTGTTCCATAATTAATAGTTAAATTTTTATATTACTTATTTTATAGTCTTTAAAGATAACAAATTTCACCAATTTTTATTAACAACTTTATGAAACACGCCATTTTTACTTACCAGTAAACATTGTGTTTGTTGTGTTACGTTCGAGAATATCAAAATGCCAGCATTAGCCAACCATTAAAACTTTGATATCACTATGAAATACAAATAAAATATATAGATTAAATGCAATTATACTTGCGTAAAGAAAAAAGTGCGTATCATGAAAAACTAAATATTTCATTTTCCTTCTTTTTTGTTTCTGGAAGAATAAAATTTTGTTTGGTAAGACCGTATCATTTTTAAAGAAATTTATTAAAATAATTAGTAACTGAAACTGTAAAGTAAATACACATGCATTTATGTTAAACATAATATGTTTATACATGTGTGATCATGGAGGAAATAATATCCGCGAAAGTATTTTATGCATCTTTCATTAAAAATGAAGATTCTTACATAAGTAAGTGTTAAAATTTTTTGTGTAGCTTAGAGTAAGAAATGTTTTTCCTAAATCAAAAGATACGCAGTGAAACAATTAAGAAATTAATGTTATTGTATCATTTCTCTTCTATCGTAGCTAAACGTGTCTAGATATTCTTGGATTTCATTTCAAGCAGTTTAAACTGAATACATAGAATACAGGATGATTTTATGCTTGTATACTAAAAAGAATTTTTGCTTTCAGTATTTACCATTGTTATTATTCATTATTTCTTACTATGAAGTTGTGTTCTTAAGTTAATTCTTAAAATCGTGGGTGATATGAAAGTTTTGAGTGTAAATGGTTTTTGTTATAAATTTTGTCAATTGATCAGGGACATCATAAATAGTTACTTTCAGTCACTAGTGTCAAAGCAGCTACAAAATCCTCAGATTTTACTTCAAAGATGAAAGAGAATAAAAATTAAAGAATAGTTAAATTTTGCAGGGCTCGGAGTTGTCCTGATATTCCTGAAATTCCTGATTTTTT
>JAPDSC010046021.1:0-57118 GCA_026290005.1 Latrodectus geometricus
TAAACTGAGTAATGTGATTTTTATCAAATGCTGAAGTTTAGTATTAACATTTTACATTTAAGCTCATGTGCTTTATGTTTTTTTATTTTTAGTGCATGTAAGTTTTAAATTATGATTGAAATATAATTAAGGTTTTAGTTATTTTTTGATGAAGGTATAAATTAATGCTCTATTTATTTTCCCTGAGATTTTGGCTAAAGGGATTAAAGTTTGCAATATTTGCGGATGTGTTTTTTCTGTGAGTACAGTGGCATAATACATAAATATGAAACAAACAAAAAAATTATAAATAAAAAAAATTAAATTTCATGATTCATTTGCAATTATAAATATTTAATTTTTTTCAGCACATGTATAAAATCAAATCGATTAGAAAAGTTTTCACAAATTCTACCAAATTGACTTCAAAGTGTGTTTCAAATTCTTCCATGGAGCATATTTGATGAGAATTAAAAGAAAAGCTAATTTTAAATAAAATATTGAAATTAGTATTTTAGGACATAATTATTTGTGGTGCAGTTTATTTACAAAAATAACTAAATATATAAGTATTTTAAATTCATTATTTTAACAACAAAAGTCTGATTAATTAAAAACTTTAAAAAATATTATATATTACTGATAGTCAATTGTATTTAGTAAATAATTTTATATTGTTGAGAAAAACTCTTGTATAATGCCATTTTTTTCTGGTTGATGGAGTTTGAAACACTTAGCAAGATTTTTTGATAAATTTGATGCATATAATTTTTGTGAGTGTACCCAAAATATACTAATTTAATTACATATTACAATTATCAAAGTTATATCATTCTTATGTTACTGAAGGTTTAAAATTAGTTTTTTATTTAATATTTTTTGGTTCAGAAATTTATGCAATAAATTTATGAGAAAGTAAGTGAAAATATACATATTAGTCCAGAGCAGCCTTTTTTAAATTTTTGAAAATGTAAAACTTGTATTGAATTAAATTAGAGATATATTCTAATTGCTGGAATTATAGTGCGAATAATCTCTAATATAAATTTAAGTCAAAAGCAGTTTTAGTTTGAATTGTTTAATTTTGTATTTTCTTATCATGTTAATATTTTTTTGATCAACGTAGCCTGATGTGGAATTTGAGATTGCCCCTGGAAGAATGGTTGGTGCAAAACATCCTTGCTTTATTATTGCTGAAATAGGCCAAAATCACCAAGGAGACATGGAAATCGCAAAACGTCTCATACAAGTTGCTGTTGTAAGATTTTTTATTTACATGTATTTATATTTGTAAACTAAATGAATTAAAGAGTTTCTATTAAATAAGAGATTTGATTATAAATAAAAATATTGCATGTCGGTTATATAAAAAAGTAGAAATTTAAAAAATAAAATACTTGTCATAAATAAATGAGGACTTAAAAAGTTAAATTTATAAAAAATTATTTGTATATACTCTGAAGAAAAAGAAAGCAAACCTCTTTTTTATCTTGAGTATAAATCATTGAAATGATAAAAACAGTCTTAATTTTCATTATGGAAGATTTTTATGCTTGACAAATATGTAGTTATGGTATATAATCAGAAAATTTTTAAAATTGTTTTTTTTTTTTTTTTTTAATTTCTTGTGTTAGTAAACTAAAGTAACAATTATTGTTATGTATATTCTAGCTTGTTAAATATTCCTGTAATTATATATACTTTTCTAGTCTTCTCAGGTTATTGGTTAGTTGAGTTAGCAACTAAATGGTCACTGTTATCGTGTTTAGCTTAATAGTTTGTTGATTTGGTTCTCGTTTCAGGTTTGATGTTTATAATGGTTTGGTATCCACTTTAAACTGTAGGTTGTATCTAATCACTGTTCAATATTATTGTTGAGTGACAAATCAAACCAAACTAAATTGTTGGTTGACTGGCCAGTGTTTTGATCTTGAGGCTTATAGTTTGCTGATTTGATTAACTTTGTGTGTATGGATGCTTGTGATGATTTATTTCAGATTTAAATTTCTTTCTGAATATGATCTTATGTGAGAAAAGGAATTATAATGAAATAACTAAGCCAAAAATCTTCTTCATTAAAATTAATTGATTGTTAACTTTTATACATTGAGTATCGTGAGTCCATATGAAGTTAAAATGCAGCAAAAGAACCCTGATACCAAATGAATGTATGGAAATAATGCTAGTTTATAACTATTAATACCAATTATAATTGCTGAGGAAGTGCGAATTACATAGTTGGAGAATTAAGCTTTCATCAACTTTTAAGACCACAACAGTATGAAAATTAATAGATGTTCAAAAGTTTTTCTTTTTTGTACCATTCAAGTGGTGGATTAAACATAAAATTTCATTTATCTTTAGTTCCTTCAAAAGCGGGGTCTATCTTCATATGAAAAATTAACTGTTGAGCATACTACATCAAACTCTAAAAACTTCACAAAATTAAGCTGAATATATAAATTTATTCTTATTATTGTTAAATATTATAAAAAATGAACTTGATTCAATTTGAAAGGATTTGGTGTCATGACAAATGCTGAAATTTTGAGGCAATTATTAAAATTAATACCAGATTCAGTGTGAAGTTTTAAGCAGTTAGGAAGTAAACTTTATGATGTTAGGCTCTATCAAAGTGCTTTTTACATCAGAATACAAATCTAATTTTCTCAAAAGTCCTTAGAGTAAAAAGATGGCTTTGAGATAGTTAAATGGAAAATAATTTAAAAAAAATTAACATTGTGAAAGAGCAGGAAGGTAATTTTGGGGGAAGTAAAGAATACCTTAAATCAAAAAATTTTTATGGAAAACTATTTTTTAAGTAAAACTCCTTGGAAGATATCAATGTAATTAGTCATTCTAGAGACTTTGAATTTTGCAATTAATTACAGGTAACCCTCCTATAACACGGTAGTTAGGTTCCTAGAAAATGCGGTGTTGTGTGAAACCATGTTGTATGAGACCTAGAGCTAGTACAAAAAGGGGGGGGGGTTACATTCCAAAAACTTATTAAAAACAAATTTTTTTAAATTCAACATAAACAACTTAATTTTTTATTAAATAATAAATTTATATACAACACAAAGTAAGAAAAAAATATTTTAATCTAATACAATTCTAATTTAATGAATTTATTCATTCTCTCTGCTCATTATAATCAACAGAGAATGTTTTTTTGGGTGGAACGATATCGCCTTCACTTTCAGAACTTTTTTCTCTATTTAAAGTTTTTGCATGTTTTCCCCTCTTAAAAAAATCTTTAATCAAACTTTGCTTGCTGGTTCTTACTAGGTCATTATAAATTTCTCGCTATTGAGCTAAACAGTTTTGCAGCTCCCTTTTGAATTTTTTACTTCTTTTCGTGGAAGGGTCTGTATTCAAGAAAAATGACTCAAGATTTTCCGCTAAGTATATGCCTTCTTGTAATTTTTTTAATGTTAAATTCTTAACTGCACAATCTTCTTCAAAGCTATCATCCTCAAAATCGATTTGATTTACATCCAGGGATGTCGTTTCCATGAAATCCGCTTCGTCAAATTCTTCTTCCACTAATTAATCTTGAATGTTGTCAGTAGCGATATCCACAAAACCTTCGCCTCCGATTGATTTAGCGACTTTTAATATGGCACTAATTTCGTTTTCCGATGTTTCACGTATGTTTTCTGTTTCAACTGAAGAGGGCCATATCTTCTTCCAACATGCATTTAAGGTTGATGTTTTTATTTCCTTTAACAACAAAGATATGATTTTGGTACACTGCTTGATTGAAAATTTCTTCCGAGCTTCCATTACGCTAATTGATTCTGAATTGGTTGGGTCTAAAATCCACTGTAAGGATCTTATATAATATGTTTTAAAGGTATAAATAATACCTTGATCCAATGGTTGGAGCAACGAAGTAGGGTTAGGTGGTAGGAACACTATTTTGACCTTGGGATGAGTCAGATCTTGTGAGTGGCAGGGAGCATTATCTAATAGTAATAGCACCTTAAAGCTCAAATTTTTCCTGCCTTAAATAACGCTCAACGTTTGGCACACAACAATTTGAAAACCAATCTTTAAATAAATTTCCTGTTACCCAATATCCTGTTTCTTGGATTTACTTTCCAGTATACCGGCAAGGTGATTTTATTTACGTCTTTCAGTGCATGAGGATTCAAAGATATATAAACTAGCAAGGGTTTTGTCATGAAGTCCCCCGATGCATTACTTCACAAAAGGAGCGTTAGATGATCTTTGAATACCTTAAATTCGGGTGCAGTTTTTCCTTTTTTTGAGATAAAGGTTTTACTGGGCATTTTTTTTTCTACCAAAGTCCAGTTTCATCAGCATTGAAAATCTGATCCGCTGTGTATCCTTGCTGGCCTATAATGTTTTGAATTTTCTTTGGATACGTCCTAGGGGCTTCATGATCAGCCGAAGCAGACTCTCCTTGGATTCTTATCCTATGAATTGAAAACTGCTTTTTGAATTTTTGAAACCAACCTTTACTCGCCATAAAATTTCCTTTTTGTTTTAAGATATTGTCATCTAATGGAATTCTTTTTTGACAACAATCGTCAATCCAAATGCTGAGTGCCTTTTCCATTTTTTCAATCATTGGCGCTCTGGGGCGAGCTGAACGTTTTGTGTATGTCAAAGATCCGGCGGCAACTGCACTTCTGATTTCTTTTTCATTTTTCTTGGTGTTGCTCCATTCATATTAAAGCTTTTCCCAATGTGGGATGCTTTTTCTCCTTTCAATAAATGATCCAAGATTTGTATCTTTACTTCTAAAGAAATAAATTTTCTCTTGAAGGGTGTTTTAACTTTATCTGACATTGCTTGGGGCTGAAGCTTAATGTCTTAAAGACGAAAAAATTATTCGTTAACACACCGTGGCTAGACGTAGACTACCGACTAGCAGCGTGAGACAGTTGTTTTCAGGTCACGGGGATGAAAGTAAATAACGTAGGTAAAACCACACAGAAAACTGACTGACTGACTCCTCAGGGAAAGCACACACGCACTAGAACTATTGTATTCATTGCCTAATTATTAAGCAGCAATTGACTGGGCGTACCCGAGTGTCCTACGGGTGATCAGTCCCCGATAAGAAGAGCAACCGTCTTTCCCTTCCCTCAATATGGAAGTGACATCGTACACGTGGCTCACAAAGCTGCGTCGGGCACTTGATTCGGCCGTAAATTAGTCTAAGGCCAAGACCGTGTGGAAAACTCTTATAACTAAACAAACCCCTTTGGTGACCATCTCAAGTGCCGGTTCATGCCTTAGGTATCATGTCAGAAAGTACTTCTACATTCTAATTATCAATAGGGAATACTAATATGTTTTGCGAATAACTTATCATTACGAGCGCCCCCATTAACGTGGTGTGAAAGTTGGCTGATTGAAAGACACCGAGGTTCAACTCTAAAAGAACAAAATGCATAAAATTTACATTAAATATGTATCTTTAAATTCTTCTAAAGATACATAAGTATAGTTAATAGTATTTATTTAACTACTGTTAATAACATAAGATTTGCTCAAAATGAATGCTGCAAACAATCATGAAATGAAGATTTTGTTTATCAGGAATGGCAATAGAGAGTTTGTCACGAGGATTGGTTTCACTTCATGTTACATTGTAAACTTAATAACAATTAAGCATTTATTTTTAATTTTCTGTTACTATTTCTTTCTTCTTCCTTTTATCAGGGATTACTTACGTGATCCCCTCAAATGGTGAGTGACCATTTTTGTTATATTTACTTTTTCCCTTGATCCCATAACACTTTCTCATTTACACTCTATAGTGCACTCTTTATAGATAAATATTTCCTTTTGATTGTATTGTAAAATTTATATATTCAAATATATGGATTTTAACATTAGCGAATGTGTAGAGTTTATATGCAAAATTATAGATTTTAATCTGTATTAAAATCGCGAAAATTAATTTTTGATTTTAACTTGTAAAAAATCAAAAATATATACAGGTTTTAATGTATGCAAATGTATTACAATATTAGCATATATATTAATATAGATTTAAATATTTGAATTTGTGCTTATGTGAAACAAGGAGAATTGCTAAGCGATTGAAATTTCATAGAAGAAATAAATACAAATATATCAATTTTAATGTAAGCATATATATTGTAATATAGATTAAAATATTTGCATTTGTTCATGTGACACAGAAAGAATTTTTAAATGATTAAAATTTAAAAAAATTAAAAATTTAAAAAAAAAACACGGGCCGGTGTTTTTTTTCTAATACGCATCAGGTCTATTGCCTCGTGCGTGCCTATATAAAGCTTTGGCTACAAGTACGGTTAAGGACCTACATTCATTTCCGCAATGCTGTATCTTTAGTACAGCAAGCCTTGCCATGGCTGTAGAAGTACATACAGTGTTGTATGAACAAAGGATTTGCAGTTTTCTCATCACGTTATAGTGAAACCATGTTATAGGATGCCATGTTGTAGGAGGGTTCCTGCAATTTACGAATCGTGTTATAGCAAAACCGTGTTATAAGATACCGTGTTGTATGAGAGCTACCTGTATTTAACTTCTTTTAAGGCACTAAAGACCAAGGTTGTCTCTAATAGTCATTGCTATCAGGTTGCATCCATCGTGAGGCTCCTCCTGTTTCCTTTATTTACCAGATTAAAGTGCTTTTGTATTAATTCAAGCCACATAATTGGTGATCTTCCTCATCTTCTATTTCCCGTGGGATTAATGAAAGTTAGCTTTTTTACTCAGTAAGCATTAGCTTTTTTACTCAGTAAGCATTGTTAGATCAGGTAAAATGTTGAAGTCTTCAGAGTCTATTGCATTTTATGACTTTAACAGTATTAGATTGCTTTTACTTTTCATAGATTTTAAAGTTAAATGAGGATTTCAGGCTATTATTCTCATAGATTGCACCAACAATTTTCTTTAGATTTTGCATTCAAAGATTGCACCAACAATTTTTCTTTAGATTCGCATATTTTCATATAATTTAGTAGTTGCACTGAATTCACTTCCAAAAAGCAGGATTGTATGATTTAGTGTTTTATAGATGTTTTTTTGTTTTTAAGCTCATACAGTGGTGCCTCGCATAAAGAACGCCTCGCACAGCGAACTTTCTATTCGTTCATTTCATGATTCATACAACGAAGTCGCCTGAGCTTCCACGATTGCTGCCGATGTATTGCATCCTTCCGCGCAGGCACTGCAGTCGTTAGTCACAGTGATTAACTTAGGCAGGTATCATGGCAGTCGCCTTTTAAGTTAAACTCAATATTTTTTTTATATCATGGGTTCTAAAAACAGCAGGAAGGTGATTTCTGTTGAAGTGAAACAGGAAATAATTAGAAAGAGTGAATGTGGAGTGAAACAGTGTTACCTCGTCAAAGAGTTCGGCCTAAGCAAGACCACAATTTTCACCGTTTTGACAAATAAGGATGCAATCAAATCAGCCAAAGTAGCCCAAGGAGTATCAAAACTATTTAATGAAAATCATAGGTCTCCAATCCACGAGGAATTGAAGAAGCTATTTGCAATTTGGATTAAGGACAGGCAGATGAAATGTGACGTAACAACCCAAGATATTATCTGTCACAAATCCAAGATAATGTATGACGATCTAAAGAAAAACATCCCTGGAAATAGCAGCAATCAAGATAATGAAGAATTTAAAGCCAGCAGGGGGTGGTTTTTTAGATTTAAGAAAAGGTGTGAAATTCACAGCGTTACTATGCATGATGAGGCTGGCAGTGCTGACAAGAAAGAAGCAGAAAAGTTCTCTATTAACTTTCAAAAATGTATTAAGGATGAAGGATACTGCCCACAACAAGTGTTCAATCCCGATGAAACGGGTCTTTTCTGTAAAAGAATGCTTAGCAGAACCTTCATTACAAAAGGGGAGAAGAAATTGCCAGGACACAAAGCCATGAAGGACAGACTTATTCTTGTTTTGGTCTAATGCCAGCAGAGACCTCAAGATCAAACCTCTCTTGGTTTATCACTTTGAAAATCCAAGAATTTTTAAGCAAAATAACGTTATTAAGTCCAAACTGCCCGTCCATTGGAAGTCCAATAAAAAAGCCTGGGTGACCCAAGTTATCTTCAACGAATGGATTCTGGAAATCTTTGCTCCTGCCATGAAGAAATTGTTGCTGGAAAAAGAACTCCCACTCAAAGCCCTTCTGATACTTGACAATGCCCCTTCTCACCCTAGAGGAAATATTTCCTAAGACCTAGAGGAAATATTTCAGTAAAATTATCCATTTATCAGGATGCAGTATTTGCCACTAAACACTACATCCATTCTTCAGCCAATGGATCAGCAAGTTATTGGGAACTTTAAAAAACTCTACACTAGAGTCCTCTTTAATAAGGTGTTTGAAGAATGCGAGTTTGGTGGAGATAATACGACTGTCCGAAAGTTTTGGAAGAAGAAATTTGATATCCTTATGGCAATACGATTTATACAGAAGGTTTATTAAGAAATGTCACAAAGGACCCTCATTTCTACTTGGAATATGCTTGTGCCTTCGTGGACCCAGGAAGAAGCAGTTGTTGATGACACAGAACTGGTGAAGGACATCATCACAGTGGCCCAAAGGTTGGAGTTAGAGGTACAGGAAGAGGATGTGGAGGAGCTTATTGAGGAACACGAAGAAGAGCTGACAACTGAAGAGCTCCAAGCACTTCTGGTCCTGCAACAGGACAATGCTCAAAGGGAAGTGTCATCTGATAACGAGGATCAACAAAGCAGTCAACCAATCCCAACTGCTGACATCAAGAACATCCTGGTCAAAAGGAAAGCAGTTCAGGAGATTACCAATGCCCACTATCCGGAATAAGCTGAAGCAAACAGGATCAACGATCTTTACTCCGATAATCTTGTCCGTTATTTCCTGCAGATGTTGAAGAAAAGAGATAAACAAATGACTTTGGACAGGTTTTTCATGAAACCATCTGCCAAAAAGCAGAAAATGGATGAAGATGTGCAAGATTTGGTAGACTCTACTTAGTCTGTCTTAAAATTAAAAAAATTATGTTTTTAAATATATGTATCTAAATAAAAATAATAACAAAAAATTTATCTATTTATATGTCATCTTAGCATATTTTATGATACAGAACGAATTATTTTTTGAACATGTATTTATATAGGAAAACGCGTTTCACACAACGAACTTTTCGCATTACGAACTTGCTCCTGGAACTAATTAAGCTCGTTGTTTGAGGCACCACTGTAAATCAAGATTTTAGTTGGTTTTTGAGGTCATTGTAGTATTTATTTGACATGGTGAGCCTTGTTTATCTCTGTGGTCAAATCATTGTTAGTGGTAATGATAGTTCCAAGATATTTGTACTGTGATACTGTTTCAAAGATGTAATTTTTCACTTTAAATAGGTGTGGAATAGGTGTATTGCATGAAGACTCCATGAATTTTACTTTATCTTAACTTATTTTTAGGTCTAATTTACCAGCCTCGGTTTCTAATAGATTGAAAGCCTCTTTGACAAATTTTCTGGCTCTATCAATCAAGAAAATGTCAAGGTTTGTAAAGTCTTTTGATAGATGGTTTCTCTTGCTGTAAGACCAGACACCCTGATACCTTTTCTAGGGACAAATTGAATAGTAAACATGGCGGAATGCCGCCTTGTCACAAACCTCTATTTATATAAAAGACTTCAGAAAAGTTATTCCCCAGTTTCATCTTGCACTTGACCCTCTTAAGTGTAGTCTTTGTCAGGTTAGTTAGTTTAGTTGTTTGTTTAAATGAATTCCTTTATTGGTTCATTTAACTTATGTTCATAAAGCTTATGTCAATTAATGTTTTCATATGCTGTTTTAAAATCAGTAAAAAGATAATATGTATAGTTACTTAATTCCATTGTTTTTCAAGTACCTGTTTCAAAACACATTTGTTATATATTAGCATATATTCAAAGCATAAATATCCAATAACTTTTTCAACATATGGTAATAGTCTGTTAAAAAGATTTAAAATAATGTTCAGAAGCATTATTCCATGATGGTTGCAGCAATCTTGTCTATTATCTTTCTTAAAGATGGAGCAGAGAGAACCCTCATCTCATTGAAAGGGTATCAGCTCGGTTGTCCAAACTCTACAAACTATAACATGTATGGCCTTAATTAGTTCTGGTTCATAAACTTTTAAAAGTTTGCTGTTAATTCCATCATGCTCAGCTGATTTATTCAGATTAAGTTTTTTAATTGCAATTTCAAACTTGTTGAGTGTTGGAGCATCTAACTCTTGAATATTTTCTCTAGTGTAGAGAGAAAATGTGGCTCTGTTCATTTTCAAGGCATTTTTACCATCAAATCTTTAAAATATTCCTTCCACCAATCCAAGATCTTGTTCTTCTCATTCAAGTGCACTCCATCTTATTTTTACATACAAGTAGATTTGGGTTGAGTTCCTTTCTAACTTCATTAATCAACTGATAATATTTTATAGATTCTTTTTGAGAGTTTTCATTTCTTTATACTATTCTTGAAGGAAAAGTCTCTTGTTTTCTTTATGTAAATGCTTTTTCTGTTTTCTTAGATCCTTATACTCTTCTTCAGTTTTTCGTGTATAATACTTTTGGATAATTAATTTGTGGGTATTGTTTTTCTTAGTTGTAGTTAAAGAGCAATCCAATTTGAACTAATCCTCCTTTTATTTTATTCTCCTGTCCAGCAGAATCTGCCAGTAACCCCTCTCCAAGTTTACTCTTACATAGGTTGAAGATGCCTGGGCTGAAGTTTAGTAATAGCCAGATTTCTATGTGGTTTTTCCTTTTTAAGATAGAATGATATCTTTAATCAACATTTAATTTTTGATAAAAGCAAAAAATTATCCAAATCTGTATTGGCTTTCCTATAGCATCAGACATCCAGTAAGTTACTTTGATGTCTCAGGTCCTTAAGGATATGGTCAATTTGGTTGCATGTCTTTTTATTGGGTGATTTCCATGTGACTTTATATGTATTCTTATGCTGGAAAATTGTGCCATCCTTTTAGTAATTCATATGACAAAGCAATGTTGGTCAAAAATTATCTATTCTCTCTTTCTAGTTGATGTAAGCTTTGTTCTCCAATATTAGGCCTAATTACTTTGTCATTTTCAATTCTTGCATTGAAATCTCCAATCAAAAATTTTATGTCACTTTGAGAACAATTCTCATAATATTTTCTAGAGAATCATAAAAGCTCTTTTTATCAATTTTTTTTGTCTTTGGTTGGTGGCTGAGCAGAAATTATGCTAATATAATATAATAGTGTCTTCCCTTTAAATGAAGTCTACAGATTCTTTCATTAACAGGCATGAAGTCACTAATGTTACTCTTTATTCTCTTGCTCACATTGAATCCTGTATCAAATTGATGCTATTTCTCTTGGCAACTACAGTAAACCTTTTGCTTCTTCTTTCCAAATATGCACTAACCAATCCAGCAAATTTCTTGTAATGCCAGAACATTGATGTTCAATTAATCAAAAATATCCACAAGATTCCTTAAAGTACCACTCTTATAAAGAGTTTATATATTCCATGTACCAATATTTTTGCCAAGTCATCTGGGTAAGTTCCATTCATCTGTAACTAACTACATGTGATTTCTGAACAAGGTAGTTTTTATGAAGTGAGGCTGTCAACCCATGCTCTACCCCAACCTGGAGGGCCAGTCCCTTGATATAATCTATAGTGGTAGGATGCCCGGCTGTATCCCCTAATGCAGGATGCCCATTTTAGTTGCCTTTTATGACATGCATGAGTTACATAGGGACTATTCTTCCACACATGGTCAAATTATTTGTATTAAGTAAGTAAAATACCCTGAAAGATATTAATATAATAAGTTATTTTAGATAATTTGAATTTTGCAGTCAATTATTATATCAAAAGTAGGAAAAACACTTTACAATGATTGTAGCAAAGGAGAAAAAGTATATTAAAGAATAAATATGATTAGCTTGTCTTAGTTTAAAAAGCCATGATCAAAATATATATGCCACATTTCTATAATATTTTTTCTCTGACAAGAATATAGCCAGTAAAATTTTAGCATATATTTAAAATACTAGATACTGCAATCAGTTATAAAGAGTTACATAAAAATGACTATGTAGTTCAGAGATTAAAATTATGTCAAAATTTAGGCCATTATTGTCTAACATCTTCTGCCATTTGTTGGATTTTTAGAGAATATGAGTAGAGTGTGGAAAGGGATTCACATTATTTAGCATAATGGTTTTGTTAATCCATTTTCATATTTTGTAAAATTTCTTATGTGTATAAAATACACAACATTGGGGATTGATCAAAATAGATCATACTGTGGACAATACACCAGAAACTCTGAAATTCTCTAGTCAAGTTTTATATACTTGTTCTTGACTGTTTTTGCAACATTGGACATATTTTCATGAACAGGCATAATTACTTGGGGCAATCCTTTGCAAGTAAATGGGTGTTCTCAACAAACTTCTTGATTCAGTTGTTCATATCATTTCAGAAGATGCATCTGGCCCCCTCATTTTTTTATAGAGCATACAATTTATATTCCAGATGATGTGCATGAAAGCTTTTTTTTTTTTTTTTTTTTTTTTAATGAAATTGTTGTTTTGAGATTGATGTTTTTGTTTTTGTCTGGATTTACATGTTTTATTTTTTCTATTTTGGATTGTTATAATAATCATTTTTTATCACTCATCTCTATTTTCTACGAAAATGATTTTTTGCATTGTGGGTTTAGCAGATTCATGCATTTCAATAACTTACTCAGGCTCATTGTATACATTATCCATTTTCTTGCCTTCTTTATCCTTCATACTATAAACTAATTTTTAGAATGCTCCTAATTGTTCAGGAATTTTTTTTTTTTTATTTAAGAATGTGCCTTTATGAATGTCTGCTTACAAGTCCTTTAGTGGAGAATTTCCTCCCCAAACTATAGAACAAATTAATTGACCTGCTTTTGCAGCTGTTTTTCAAAGATGCAATTTGTCACACATGTATGTATATAATTTGTGACACATAAATTTCAAATTAAATGTTGATTTTTTTTGTCAAACTATGTTAACCTGAATGCTTCTCCAAAAATTATTGGAAAAATTTCACTTTCTCTTTGGATACCAACAGAAAAAATAAAATTGAAATGCAGCAGACTTCTTAAAAACATTTAGACAGTTATTTGTATAATGTGTTAACAAGTAAAGCTTCATTTTAATTACTTTTTTTTTTATCAAATTTGTTAAAACTAAGATATTTTAATGTTAAGTTAGTATCCTATGACAGGTACATGTTTGTTGCAACATTTAATTTTCATGCCAATTGCGCTATCACAGTTACCTCTCCAACTTAAATCATGTCACTTTGTGGAAAATGCAGTTTTCAAAATCACAATCACACATAACTAGAACTTTGAATATTTCATTGTCGCACTATTTTCAATTTCAAATATGAAAATTTCCAATATTTCATTACAATTACTTATTACAGAAATATTAAAATACTAATAATTAGAAACTAATTTCACAAAGATTACATATTAAAAAACAAATATAAACTAAAAATATAATGCAGTCTATATTGGGAGACAATTGGGCAATAACACTATATCTGTAATGTAAATGGTAATTTTATGAAAACTCAGATTTTAATTAGTCTGGCAGTGGTGCCTGCCTTAAAAACATTAATGTAATGCCATCTACTCCAGAAACAACTAATTAATAACATAAAGTTAATTGATGATGTAGATAAAATACATTTTTATGCAAGAATTCATAATTTCTAATTATACTATTATTTCACATACATTTTTATGAAAACTTGAGTTTAAGCATTACAATTCACACTAAACCTAAATATTTATGTGAAATTTAATAATTTAATAATTTGCATTTAATATACACTTTAAAAACAAAATGTAATTTCAAATATTGTATGTTCCTGTATATAATTTGTGGATTAATTGTTAAAAAAATTCCGAATTTCGTTGTGCGTATTATACGCCGCCGGATATTATTTGATAAAAAAAAAATTCTCCATCAACAAAAGCTTACAAGAAAGTTTTGAAAAAATACAGTTTATATATATATGTTTCATAAAATAAATAACTGGTGGTACGAAGACACACCTGAGTTATTTAAGCTATATTCAGCTTTGTCCAATAACGAATTCGGTTCCTCGTAAAGATATTATAGTTTCATGTCGCTAACGTCATTTCGCAATTTGTCTTGACGTGAACTGTTTCGTTTTGAAAATATTCAAATTCGTATATCGTCATATGGAAGTGAAAACTTCTAAGTCACACAGCAGATTTAAATTAAGAGCTATAGAGAAAGCAAATAAGAAAAAATCGCGATAAACGTGTTAATGTGAAGTGAAAAACAAAGCACGTGCGGTATAAAAAGAAAATTGTATAAAATACACAGTTTATAAATAATCCATTTCTTTCACGTAAATTTTAATGAAGCGAATATATATTTTTTAAATGTGTCTAACATCGTTTTAAAAGTTATTATAAGCTAAATATCGATAAGTTTTACAAGAATCTTCTCGAAATTATCGCTCTTGAGCGATCTCGTGCTTTCATCTCAAGCTTATCGCACTTTGCGATGAGGTGGATCCAAACAGATCTTTTTCAGAATAAATGCTTTTATTTTATTTCATGTGACACCCCTGTTATAAACAGTACATATTTTAGACTATTCGCCGAAAAAAATTGCCGTGGATTATGCGATGCTTTTTTCCCCTTTTATTCGAAAAAAGGTCATGCGGATAATACACAGCTGTGGATTATATACAGGAAAATACGGTAGTTAAATTTCGGTTTCATACTTTTCAAACGAGAATTTCAAGCACTTGAATTTCAACCATAAATGAAAAATGCATAATGAATTACTGGAACTCCAAGCAAATTTTGTGCATGCTCACGTTGGGTTACATCATAAAACTGCAAAAATACATTCCAATGCAGTAAACCAGTTTGGCACATTTATCACTAGGCTGAATTCTATTATTTAACAGTTTTTATTCATAGTATAAGCATCCTGATAAACATTTTTTTAATTTTTACTTTTTTATATAAAACTAAATACTTTTTTTATTACAAACTATGCTATCCTTGCATGTATGTATAATTAATAAAAATGCATATTAAAACTGTTTGTTTTTAAGGCATTTCAAGTAAATTGATTAGTTTTTATTAAAGCTAAAACTAATAACTCTAATTTTAGTCTATTGTTTATTTTATTTTTTATTATTTATGTTTAACTTCTCACTAAAGTATCTAATGTATTTGAATATTGACTTGATCATATATTAAAAATTTTCTTTAAATATTTAAATTTTCATTAATATTTTCTTTTCATGTTTTTAAATTTTGCTGTAAAACAATTTATTTTGTTATATCAAATTTTGTTGACATTTTTCTTTTTTAGGATTCTGGCGTAGATTGTGTGAAATTCCAAAAATCGAACTTAAAAAGTAGATTCACTAGAGAAGTTTTGAAAAGACCATACCTTAGTAATAATTCATGGGGTAAAACTTATGGTGAACACAGAAAAAATTTAAGTATTGCAGATAAAGATTTTATTAAATTACACCAGTATGCATCAAGTTTAGGAATATGTTTTTCTGCCTCAGGAATGGACAAAGTAAAGTTTTTTCCTAATTCTTCATTATTATTTCTTTTATTTTTATTGCTTGATAATTATTAAAATCATTGAATTCTTTAAAATCTTGCTAGACTTGTATGTAAATGAAAGAGTTATTTATCATAAATTATTTCTATAGACAAAATACTTTCAGCACATACCGCAATAATCAGTAACACATTTTTGATATCAAGATTAAAAATTCAATTTTTTTTAATTAGGCATATCATTACATACCATGAAAATAGTGTAATTCTACATACTTTATCTAAAACTATTTTTGATCAGATAGATTTTTATATTTAGATTAGAAAACTTTAATTAATCAACAAATGTATTTGTAAGATATGCTTAGCTCTCATAAAAAATTCTTGCAGTTTTTGTTTTGTGCTTCCAAAATCTCTGATTTGATTGCATAGAATCCATGAAAATTACAAAAGTACACACAAAGTTGGAAATCTTCACTGCAATCATTAGTAATCTTATGGATTAAATGTTTTCTTGAGCTATATTGATGTGCTGCTCTTACTTCTGGGAGCCTTTCTGTTTTCATTGTTTTTTCTGGTACACATAATTATAGACTAGGGATGCAATTTCCTGGTTTGAAAAAGCTGTTTTTTCCACTCCGTTTATTTCTTTTTTCTCATGAAATCCATCAGTTGTATGCTTTATTTATTAAAAATAAATGTTTCCATTAACCAACTTTCTTTATAAATATAATATACTCTACAGAAATTTATTATGCTTTTAAATAGAAAAATAAATACTTATATATTTAAAAAATACATAGTAATGTTATATTACCTTAAAAATTATTGCTTCATTCATATTCGTTTTCATTTTTGCCTAAAATACTCCTGGACTTGTTTGCATCAATTTTTGAAAAGATTATGCATAATCTTTGATGCATATTTTACTGACTTAAAAACTGACTGATTAGCAATGTGGTATTAAGTTCTATGTTCATGAGTTCAGCTTCCATTTTGGGCATTGGTGGTTTAAAATCCATTTTAAAGTGTCATCTTAGTCAACTAATTCCGATGTGTAAAAAGTGATCATAGAACAACAAATAATTGATGTTTAATTTTTTCTCAGGTTCAATGAATTTCAAATGTTGTTCTGATATAAAAAACAATTATTAAAGTTATTTTTGACAATGATATTTTGAGGTTATATTTTGTTTTTTTACTATGATTTTGTTAGTTTTTTTTTTAAAATTAACTGGTATTAAAATTTTATTTAATGTTGATTGCTTTAAATTTGGAATGTGCTGAACAACATATCTTTTATTGATTGTATTTTCTAGGTACATGTAACTTAATTATTTTATTTATCTTTATTTTTAGACAAAGTAAGCAAAATTAAACAAACAAAAAAAAATGTATTAAGTCTGAAAATCTCAAACATTACCCGTTTCCTTTCACTTACATAATTTACTAAATAAATTTATTGTCTATGAATCTGAAAATGGAATCTAATAAAATTTTAACTTTTATATGAACAACTTTTATTATTAATTTTTTTTATTGAATTTATGAATTGCTTAAATGACTAATATAATACGTAAAAAGTACATTTTTGCTTGTGTGACTGAAAACCTGTTTTTATTTATTTTCAATTACTTCTAATTGCCTCCCTTTTTTTTTATAAAAAAATAATTTTCTAAAAATTCTTTGACATTGCTGTAAATCAATCAACAAATCGTTTTCTGTCTGTATAAATGTATGCAAAATGAATAATTGTGATTTTGAACCCCTTAGGAAATTCAAAATTTTAATCTCAAAGTTATGTAAAATCATTTATGAAACTCTTTTATAAGTGAGAAGAATATTTTAAATTTCAGAATAATTTATACCATCAAAATTCACAGATTATCTAAGTTTTTTTATGAGCTCTGTTTAAAATTTGCTATGCATTTTTTCAATGTATTTAATTGATTATGAGAAAAGCTTAATGAATTTAAATTGTTATTTATTTACAACTCTGTTTGTATTATTCGACCATAACGACAAGGCGGGTGAGATCTGTCTCCGGTGGAAGGTTTCATTCTTTCAGAGGTTTGGCCAGTAAAATGATTTATCAGTTTAGGGTTAAAACAAATTCTTTGCCCGTTCTTCTCTTTGGTGAAGAACATGATTTCCCCCTCTTCATTCTTTGCTTTCTACTTAGCCTAGAAGGTTGTATTCTCCGTGCTCTCTTGCTTTTTAGTATTTTTATTTTTATTAAAACTGTTCTTTTCAGAACAGCGCATAATGTCTCTAAAAAGGAAAACATTGCGTTCTAAAGAACGTAACATCGTTAATAACGTGCGTATATTTTTTGAAAATGAAGCAAAGTCTACTTCGCTTTCGATACCAATTCAGAAAGCACAGGAACGTACTGCGGCTGCTACTGGCGTTTCTTTTAGAACTGTCCAAAGAATTAAAAAGGAATCCAGGACTTATAGCAGGCTTTCAACTCCTAGGAAACAGCGTAATCGACCTGCAGAACGCAATGTAGTTTTGGACAATTTTGATTTGTGTGTCATTCGAAATACAGTAAATGAATTTTATGCATCTAATAAAGTTCCATCCAAGACATTTCCTCTTCTTCGGCAACTCCAAAAACTATATTTTCCCATATATTAACATATATTATTCATGCGCATTCTGTATGAATTTTATTTTTAAAAATTTTGAGAATTCTTTGATGTTATCCTTTTTTTTTTACTTGAATATGTTATATAATCAAAATTCTTAAAAACTATTTAACTGATAGATTTTACTGAGCGATATATAAATATTTTATATTCCCTCAAATTATTTTAAATGATTTTATAGGTGCACAATATATTTCCTACTATAAACATATATGATTTAAATTAATTTCCACTTCATTTTAAAATATTAGTATGTCGTAATATGATCAAATATGTATCTTGAATTAAAAAAAGGCTGTAAAAAGTTAATTTATTACTTACAGAGTTTCTTTTTTGTATAAAATAGACGTTCCTTACATGAAAACTGTCTTCATCTAAATTAACAACAAGCATATTCTAGAAAATCTCACCCTTCCCCATTTTCTCAAAAATTATTACGATAACACAACGAAAATAAAAACATTTTGGGCACATAAATTATTTATCGTTCGGTGTCTACAAAATGTTTTTGTTCCTGTTCTTGTGAACGAAATAAATTCTAAAATCTATCTAAAAATGAAATTTTCATGACAAAATAAAAATATTTTCATTCTAAATGTTTTGTCTAACATAACTTAATATATGCATTTATATATTTCTATTCTGGTATTTGAATTCTTCGAAAAAGCATAACACATACATATTTTATATTCATTCTACATCAAAAGGTGCTAATTAGCCAAATATGGTAACCTAGATTGAGGCGCTTTCTCCTCGTTTCCTCCTCTGTTCTCTAAATTGTTGAAATAGACTTCTCTGATAACACGTGACTCTTACGTCACACCCGCCATCTCCTGGCGGTCGCACTATAATTGTAGAATGTAGTTTTCTTTCATGAATTTTTTATGACTAATGTTTTGCATTATTTAATATAATTTTGTATTTTTTTGTAATGTCTCAATTTGTTTGTAAAAAATGTAATCATTGAAATATTTTTATATTATTATTGTACATTTTTTAATTTTTGGTTTAAGGTTTTAAATGCTAATGTTTTTTTAATTCATAATCTGATAAAGTTATAACCTGATGAAATAATAATTGTATAATTTTTTTTTGTATTTCATTTTTTGTAAAGAACTTTTTTTTTATTTGTAGTGTTTCTTATCTATTTTCCGAATTTTAGCTATGAATTGTATGCAACTTGCAGCTACAGGGTGAGCAAAAAGTCTGTAAAAACTTTAAAAAATCATAAAAACCAGAAAAATAACCTAAATTAAAAATGGTTTTCAGGATTACCATCGCTAGGTCACTGGATTTTTTTTAATACAGGAAAAACAAATGACTCAAAAAACAGCCGATAGGTGGCACTGACGTCCACAAGTCAAAGGAAAAGTACGCAAATAACGTAAATAGTCTCCAAATCATTTTTTATATCGGTAGGTGTTCAACATGACCACCATCACAGGGTATAACACATTGCAGGCGAGTCACAAAACCAGCAACGACAGAGTCCGGTTGTATGGATGCCACCTCTCGGTGGATCGCATCTTTCAGTTCCGAAAGATTGGCTGGACTAGATTGATACACCCGAGATTTCAAATATCCCATAACCAGAAGTCTGCCTGTGTTAAATCTGGAGACCGAGGAGGCCATGGGAACTTGCAAAGCCTGCTAATGATGTTGTCTTCCCCGAAGGCCTCTATCAGGAATGCCTATCTGTAATCTGTATGACTGGAGCAGTAGTGTGACTGATTGCTCCATCTTGCATAAACATCGGTAGACAACGCATCTCTTTCACGCAAAGATGGCATGACCTTCTCGTACAGAAGCGTTAAGTAACGCTACGCATTCACTGTAGCCATTATTCACCCATTTACTGGGCACAGCACTTCAAAAAAGAAGGGTCCTATGATGATTGAACCTGTAAACCCACACCACACTGTCACTTTTGGCAAATGCAATGGTTTCTGCGTGTACTCACGTGAATTGCATGTCGCTAGATGCAACATTTATAGGTATTAACATTGTTGTGAAGCAAAAAGTGTGCTTCATCTGTCCACAAGATGTTAAAGACCCAAGTGGGATTATGGTCGATTTTGGAAAAAGCCCACCTCGCAAATGCCTTCCTCTGTACGTTATTTAGTGGTAAAAGTTTATGGCACGACTGCAATCTGTATGGATACATCTCGAGGATTCCACAAAGAATATGGCGTACCTTGGACTGTGGTAAGCCCAAGGGCCTGGCAGCTTCACGAGCACTGCTAATCCTTGCAGCTGTTTTGGACACTATTGCTCCATTTCAGCAGCAACATGCATCGCACGTGCCTCCCTTAAGCGTGGTCGCCCGGCTCTTGCACGATCTTCCAGCGTTCCAGTTTCTTCAAACTGCTGCACAAGCTTTATGAGGCCTGCTACTGTTAAAGGCCTTTTTCCATCCTTCACATTCTTCTGAAATCTGAATTTACGCAAGGCAATGGTCGCTGATTCCTGGTTCACATAAAACCACCTCACCAGCAAAGCTTTATCTTTCGCAGTTAGCATACACGGTTTACAACCGTGAACTGGTTGATTATTAGGAGCACAAGTTTTTATAACCGTCTCATTTGCATATTTCCACTGAATACGCTCGTACCAGTGCCACCTATCGGCTGTTTTTTTAGTTATTTTTTTTTTCCTGTCTTAAAAAAATCTGGTGACCTAGCACTGTTAACCCTGCAAAACATTTTTAATTTCGGTTATTTTTCCGTTTTTTATGATTTTTTTAAAGTTTTTACGGACTTTTTGCTCACCCGGTATTTTATTTACATGTAATAAACTTAAGATTCTTTTTAAATACTGATGATTTTTGTTTATGTATTTACAGCCTTCCATTGATTTCTTAAATGAATTAGGTGTGCCATTTTTCAAAATAGGATCTGCGGACTGCACTAATTTGCCTCTTCTTCGACATGCATCTAAGTATAAAAAGCCACTTGTTATTTCAACTGGAATGACTAAGTGTGAAGATATTTGTAAAATATATTCTGATGTTACCAAAGTTAACAAAACTGTTGCCATTATGCAATGCACCAGTTGTTATCCAACCCCTCCTTCACATGTAAATCTGAATGTTATTAAGGTATGACTGATATAAAATTATATCATTTATGTATGTTCAAATCGTACATTGTAAAATGTTGTCATTATTTATATTGTGTTCTTGTTTGATTTAGTGAAAATTTATAAATTAGAAACATATGTTGGAAGAACTGTTATATAATTACTAAGTGCTATAAAATAGAATTATAAAATATAATATTTTTAATTTTCATTCAATTTTCTTCAGAAATACTGTAACAAATTCTTTTAACGACATAAGCTGCATTTTGGAAAACCTTTCAATCATAAAAAAGTAAACGTAGAAGATGCTGCAAAGCAAAATCTAGATATGAAGTCCAGTTTATGAAAAAATCTCTAGATATGAAGGCAATGCATCCACTTTATTTACGTATTTGTAATCAAGTAACATTTCAAAGAAGAAATCTTGCTGTAAATGTCATGGATGTGTGTTTAAAGTTTTATTTTAGTTGACTAATAACAAATGTTAAGAAACATGCATGAAAGATTTCAGAGTACAGAATTATGATCTAACAATTCAACAATTTTTGGTTGGGCAATATATCCTTCATGTAATTACGTCAATAAGTATGTATAAGAGTATTTTATTCTTTACCACTCAGAGTTAATGAGTCAAACTGAACATTGGTTGATCATGCAGATGTTCATCTTATTTACATTAGAAATACTCATATGCAGATTAATGGAGACAAAGTATGAAAATATTTTTGTTAAATTTTATACCTATTGTGTTGTATTCATGAATAGTATGTAAATATTAGAAAATGTTCTTTTTTAATGGCAATTTTGTCATTGACTCCTCTCTGTGTGCTTCTATGAAGAGGTAGCATTTTTTAAATGCTACCTCTTCATAGAAGCACACATTTAAATTTTCCTAACCAAGTTTTATATTGTGTTTAAATTTGTATATATCTATCAAATTTTACTGATTTTGTCTAGTAATTTTTAATGGCACTATAGGATTTATGTTGTTAATGTTAATTGGGAATTAATCAAGTTTTATGAAAACTGATGCTGAACTGTTGAACATAGATAATTAATATGTAAATGTTTTTTTGGTAAAAATGACATGATGTTATGCCATAAAATGTTTTAAGTTTGAATCAAATCAATAAGTTTCTTAATTATTTTTAAAAAGCTCTTTTACTAAGAATTGTTTTAGTTGTCATCATTTTTAACTTTGCATCATTATTCATATATTTACATTGTTATGAAATCAATAAATCATATTTTATTGGTTAATGAAATATAATGCTTTTTCAATCTTAACTTCAAAAAATGTGTTGTATGGCAGAATAAATATGACAAATATAACTATTGAAAAAATATAATATACAAAATTTTATTATGAAAAGTTTTCATGAATTTTTGTAGCTTTTTGTTTTTATTACTAAATTATGTTGGAAAGTATATTGATCAATGAAATCTAATAGGTTAGTAAAAAATATGGTTCAAATAATGTAAAACTGTTAATGAGATTGGAGAAAATAAAAAGACATGTGTAAGTTGTTCAAGTTGATTTTAAATTATTTTGTATATAAATGTTAAATAAATTATTTATTGTAATAATTAAATGAACCAGATTTTAATAAATTCTTATTTTGCTTAGTTATTAAAATAAACATATTTTTATTACAGTAGATGCTTATTTTTATGAACCTCTACCTTGTTAATGTGCATGATTTTATGAACTATTGGCTGGTTCCTAACAGAGTCCCATGGATGCAATGATAATTTTAATATTCTATGAACTTAATTTTTTAAAAATCCCTTTTTTAAAAACTTGCTTTCATGCTTTTTTCTTTATTTTTTATCATCTGGTTCTTTCTTTATTTTTTTATATTATGGTTGAGACATTATAATTGATGTTATTTTTTAAGAATCTTTGAATTGTGGATTACTAACCACAAAATTAAGTATTAGCATATAATGAGTAAAATGTTGTTTCAATACTAAAATCGAAAATTATATTTTATAAATCCTAGTCTGATTTATGTCAGTGAATTTTGAGCTATTAATAGGTGGCATCCAATCTAGATTTTTTGAAGCAATCCATTTGGAATTTCTCCCTAATGTAACTTTTAACTTTCGTGTGCTTTTGAGTACAATCAGTTGTATTATTGAATGCTTTTGGAATGAGTGAGCATATCTTGGATTTGCAGTATTAAATTGACATTCTAGGTCTAATGCTCTTGTGTAAATGTATGATTTAACTGATTTTTCGTCATTAAAATTATTTATTGTTTTTAATTAGTAATTTTATTTTGCATGTTTTTATGTAATGCATACTAAACAATTTTTTCTAATAATGTATTTATAAAGAGAGAGAGAGCAAGAACAGTGTAGTAAAAAAAAGACCTATCAGTTTTTTTTTCTATTTTATGAACTTTCCATGTATAAAACTATTTTACCGGTCCCTACTTGTTCATAAAAACAAGCTTCTACTATTTTACATTTTTAAAATCTGTCAATAAAGATAATTTATTTATCATTTATTTATTATTTAATGATTTTCTCCAATTATATTTTATGTTTGAAATTAATTTGTATTACTCTTTTAAATTAGTATTTTTCCATTCTGTCTTTTGGAAGAATCAAACTACTGAAATATAGGCTGCAAATTTTCATGATGATCTCTGACATACTTGGTATTGTGTTGACATGCATGCATCTGTATTCTAGTTAGAGGTGAAGGTCTTGTATTCATACTATTTTTTGATTTTATTTTTAGAAATTTAAATTTTGAACTAAGGTTGAAATAAGCTTCATTTTTAATATGTATATTCTTTCTGTTAAAAATTTCATTCACAAGTTAATAGAATTTAATTTAAAAAATAGTAATTTTTCATATGTGGTTACACCTTTTTATAAATCATTTTGTTTTTTCAACAAAGATAATATAAAATAATAGAAACAATATTTATCTGTGAAGGTAAAACAAGTAAATGTTAAAATAGAATATATTACTCTCTCTTCAGAAAGTGAATCTCATTTTTGTTGAATATTGGGAGATCGATGTGAGTTTTCCTTTTTGAATGCACATTTTTTATAGGAATTTGCTAGAAATTTTCATATTTTCTTCCTTGCAACACATTTATATTATCCACTGTTTTTGCAGAGTTTATATAAGCCATATAATGCATTTCATAAAATTTTAAAACTACCTTGTGTTATTACGCATTCTAATATGCCTAGAAACGCTGAGTGATATCACTTTATTTATCTATTTTAGTTAATTTTTATTTTATCAAAAAGATTAAAATATGTGAATGTGATTTTTAAGTACACGTAATTTAACGTGGGAAAGATTATATTTACATATTTTTTGTCTTAATAGTAAATTTTTACTGTCAATGCAATGGACAAAGAGAATTTCAATGGCTTATGTGTTACATATAAATTAAAATATCAAAAATAGATTAATGCAAAATGTATTATTACACATTTGATGTTGTATTTAAAAATAGAAGTTTAATATTGCAATGAATTAAATCTGTGAGTTCAATATTTTTCATTAATAGCTAAGCATTATGAGTATTATAATTCATTGATGGTAACCAAAATAAAATATGTTATTTGTATTAATAACTACTTAATGGTTAGATATGCTTCAAAAATAATAACTCATTTTTTATAGTTTTGTGTAAAAATTGATATACTAAAGGAATCAAATCTTTATTTTGGTAAAAACTTGGGTGAAAATTTTATTTGCAATATAAAATTAGAATATAATTTTAAATTTTGTCAGTTACTGAATGTGTTTTTCACATCTTCCATGAGTGCCATGAAGTTGGATTGTTAAGGAAAGTATATTGGATATTTTTTTTCATATTCGAAAGCTCTTATTTCCTTGATTGTGCTGTGTAATGTTGATATATTCTACATATTTCTTTTGTAAATTTCTCCATTTAAATAGGCTTTTGTGATTAAATAGCTAATTGTGTTTTATGAAAATTTCTCTTATATTTTATCATTAACCCAAATTCATCTTTCTTGAATAAAATATGATAATAAAAATAGCACTGTTTTAATTGCATAATTAATCAGTAGAAGATTTTAATCTAAATATTAGATTTATCTAGTCATTAGAAAACATTATATGTTTTTATATAATGTGCTTTTAATCATTACTTTTCTGTACTGCTTTTTAGAGAGTTAATATCAAATTGTTCTTGAAACTTAGCTTACATTAGATCACTTTGATAAAGTAAATTTCATATTATATAACAATTTACACCTGGTTGTTATCAATAATTACCTTTTAATTTTACTCATAATTTTTGTAATTTCGTAAAATATTTAATACTTATAATGATTGTTTTTTTTTGTTTTCATATCATTTTATTGTACAATAACTTCATCTTTTTTAGTAGTAGTTATTATATATGTTAATACTGTATTCTCAGATAACATTTATTTCTTCATTTGACTTCTTAATAGGCAAACAATAAAATTCTTTATAGTTACCATCCTTTCAATACCTGAACGCTTTTATTCATTCCTTATAAAAAAATTGCATATTTCAGATTCATAGAAACATTGTAGACAGAAGTTCTATTTCATAGACTGATTTCATATTTTACAGTTTTATTTATTATTGCATTTTGTCGAGCTTATTTTTTTAAATTGTATTTTCTTTGTCAGTACATAAACTTGTTGCTCTTTAACTTTAGTTAAATAAATATTAATATTAATTGTACCTATTTCTTAAATCACTAACTTTAATGCCAATGTAACATAATAAAAAAATAGTTGAATAATTAAATGCAACTTTTATGTTTATTGAAGGGTTACAAAAAGCTCTTTCCACAAGCTGTGATTGGCTATTCTGGTCATGAAGTAGGGATTGGAATAAGTCTTGCTGCAGTGACTTCAGGTGCCAAGGTAATATAATTTAAAATTGGTAATTTATTTTTTGTTTATTAGTGCTGAGTAAATGACAAGTAATTTAAAGAAAATTATGATCTATTGTATTAACTCTAAAGTTTATTTGCTATTTGAATATATTAATGAAAAAAAAAATTATCATTCCCAAAAGTAACAAAATAATTTTCAATTAGTTTTTTGTTTTTTAAAATATGCATATTATTGAATCACATTAAATTGAGTTTCTAATTTTGTTGCCTAATATTGTATATTGGGAAGAATTTGAATGTTTGTTTTGCTCAAGAATTTTTACTTTACAAAAAAATTAATTGTATTGGAAAAACTATAAAATTTTAAATATGGTAAATACAATTTCTATCATTAAAGTTCTTTTATATTACTGTATTTTCCTGCATTTAAAATCCACAATAGTAAATTATCAACAAGAGTTTTTTCGAACAAAAGGAAAAAAGTGTCGGATAATCTGCGGAAGCAAATAATCCTCTGTAATTTTTTTGGGGAATAGTCGAAATAAATACTACTGATAATAAATTGTACAAAAGAAAACTTAATAAACTGTACAAAAAAAAAAAACCCATTTAAAATGAAAAAAAATGATCTGGTACTATTTGGATCCATCTCATCGCAAAACGTGATAAACTGAGCTGAAAGCACCAGACCCATAAAGATCGATAATACATGGAAGATTCTAGGAAAACTTACCGATTTTTAGCTTTTAAAAACTTTTAAAATGAGTTTAGACACATTTTAAAGATAATGTATATTTGTTCTGTTAATAATTAATTAAAAAAAGAAATAGATTATTTTCGAGTTACACACTGGTTTTTTTCTTTTGTATTGCACGTGGTCGTTTTTTGTGTATTTGTACTGCGCATGTAGCAGATTAATACCACTGTCCTCATTTTTTTAAATTTGCCTTCTCTATAGCTTTAGTTTAAAATCTGCTGTGTAACTTATACCCTTTCACTTCTATGTGAATTTGAATATTTTCAGAATGAAGCAGCTCAAGTCAAGACGAAGTGCAAAATGATGATAGCCATTAACAATTGTAATATCTGTCTTAGAAACCAAATTCTTTCTTGAACACAATTAGACATAACTAATTTTAGCTAAAATAAGTCAGCTTAGTTGTTGTGCTATTTATTATTTATTTTGTAATACGTAAATCTCATTTCTTTCAAAACTTATATGTAAGTTTTTCTGGTGACGAATGTTTCTTATCAGATTATCTGTGATGGCATACTATATGATGCAATGAAATTTGGAAACTTTTCTTCACACATAATCAGCGGATTATATTCATGAAAATACAGTATATAAAGATTTACAGCAGTATATTAATATCTTTTTAACTGATTATTAAAGTCATTACTCAATTTTCCACATGCATAGTTTAAAAAATTAAAATAGCAAGAATGTAATAATATTAAAATAAAAAAAAAATACTTTGTTACTAATTTCAATTATTAATTTTTGACAAATATCCTGAAAAGATTTGGAAAATGGAAATGTTGTAATTTCATTTTGTCAATACATTATCAAATCTTTATTTCCATGTGATAAATATTTTGATTTCTCTAAGCATTCCAAATTTATGTATGTCAATTCTAAGATACAAAGTTTTATGGTTGCATAATTAAGGGCTTGTTAAAGTTTAACTTTTACAGAATGGTTTAAAATATCATAGTTGGTTATATATGTACCTTCTCATGAGAAAGTAGCTTTTATGAATATGAGACATGTTATTTGGTTGAATGTTTTTGGCACATTAGCTGTATTAAGATTGCTGCAGAATATGAGATTCGTACAATAAAGTTTTCAAAAACTGCGTTGTATGTAAAATGAGTTCTTTCTCATCTGCATTAAAATCCTTTCTTGTTTTAATCTAGAGTGGAAGATATTACTATTTTTTTCTAAAATATTTATCATTTATGTGGTTTGTTTCCAAATGTCTGATATGCATTTGAACTGTGAAAATAAACTTACCAAGATAATTTATCAAGTATGTAAAGTGCATATGTTAGTTTATTATATATTTTAATAAGCAGAAGAATTTAAGTTCTGTCTCTCCTTCTTTCCACATATTTGCTAATATGTGTGCTGACCGCACTGTTCATTATTATTGCAAGTACTTGAAATTACAAATACTGCACTTCAGGGCTGACTGTGGGAAATGAAATCCCACCTTTCCCTAAAAAAACTGGTTTTGGAAAACCTGAAATTTTTAAAATTAGATCTGCTACCTAGAATTTTAGTCCATACTTTTTTAATATATCATCAGCATATTAAACTTTGGTACTAATGGGAATGACACCAGTTGTATATTTCTATGTATGTTGTGTCTGTATAAGAACAGTGGAAAGGTTACACATTTATATGTGATCTTTCCCTTCATAACAAGTTTCTGAATATATACCTTGGCTGGCAGAGTGATGTTATATAGATTTATTATGTGTTGTATGTTCATGATGCATCATAAATTTATGTGACAATATACTTGAACAAAACCAAATTTGTGTTGAATAGATATTTTATTTATAATGATATAAATTTAAATAAATTTTTGAACAATCTTTAAAATATGTTTATTTAATTTCAATGTTATTTGTATTTCATTATGTTTATTTCCTCCTTTATTTTTATATTTAATTTGTACATGTATGATATAAAAAATTTCTGAGTTGTATCATTGAGTTTAATGTAATTAATTTTGGTAGATGATTGTAAGAACTGGAAAAATAAATAAAATATGATTAATTTTATGTTTACATTTATCTTTTATTATTCTAGACAGTTAAAATTTTGAAATTGTTTTAGTTTTTCTAAAAATTGCATTAATAAAATTTCGTTAAATTTTTATATTTTTAATGTTTTAAATGTAACGATCCTGCATTATTTTATGGTTTTATCATTTAAAACTGCAGTGAAAATGATAAAATTTCGGTCCTTTTTTTATAGATATTGGAACGACATATTACTTTAAATCATTCATTAAAAGGTAGTGACCATGCAGCTTCATTAGAGCCATCAGAGCTTAGACATTTGGTTTGTGAAGTGAAGAGAATAGAAGAAGCAATGGGATCATGCAATAAAGAAGTTCAAGATTGTGAGATACCCTGTTATGAAAAGGTATATTTTCAGACATTTTATTTGATGAATATATTTTATGTAATGAAGTGGGACAATTTTGATTTTTGTGCATGGTCTTGTTTTCTGCCATTCTTTTTTTGGACTAGCTCTTGAGAGCTTAGTTTTTTTGGATAGGGCAAAGAGAGGGGTTGTTGTGAACCCACAAGAAAGTTTACTCTTAAAAGGATCATGGTCTAAGAAAGAGCTGGGAAACACAAAATAGTAAAACAAATAATTGGCACAAAATTCAATAAGAAATGTAAAAAGCCAAAAACAATAAAAATACAATTCATATATATTATTTCACAATAATCAGCAGATATATAATTTTAAATTAACTTCTTTAAGAATAGTTTTAAAACATCAATTTTAATTTTTTTATACAATAGTTAATTTTTAATTTCTGT
The DNA here is from genome assembly GCA_026290005.1 of Latrodectus geometricus. Taxonomy (NCBI): domain Eukaryota; kingdom Metazoa; phylum Arthropoda; class Arachnida; order Araneae; family Theridiidae; genus Latrodectus; species Latrodectus geometricus. The sequence continues at coordinate 29,793 of JAPDSC010046021.1, forward strand.
TTTTACTTCGCTCAAGATTCGATTATTTAGATTGATATGATATAAAATTTGATATGATAATTTTATACTACAGATCATATACATGTGTAAATAATGAAAATGTCTTAAAATTATTTATATATGTGGATAGTATCAGAAAAATCGTAGATTCACTTTTAATACTAAGACCTATAGTAAAAATATTAGAAATTGAGATTTAAGAAAATTTTTTTCTGAAATTATTTTGTATCTTCTCAAAATAAAGAAAGACTCTGAGTTTTCATCTCAAGTTTTGTTGTATCTCCTCAATCCAGTATTATGTTATACTTGTGAGAAAATTACCACAAAACATGTTTTTTGTCAACAGTGCTCTTTGTCCAAAATACTTATGATCAACAGTAAAATTAAAAGAAAGCAGGAATTTCTTTCTAATAGTACTGCAAAATTTAGGATAGAGAATTGTTTTCCTTGAATCCAAATGTGAGAAAAGTAATTAGCTCCAAATTCTAAGAAAATGTGTGAACTTAGTTTCCTTTTTCATTTTATAGCTTATTTTTTTTATATATATCATTACAAGCAAAATATTGCTAGTTTTTATTTTTAGCATTATTAGTCCACAAAATATTCCTATAATTATTGATAATGCACAGACAGCAGAAACATTTTTAGTTTTTTATATTTTACATTCCTGTTACTTAGAAAAATGTTTCATGTGAGAAACATTTTTTGCATGGACACCAAATAATATTTAATTTAAATTTTGGATATCTATATCGATTTTACAAATAATATATTAAATTAACAAAAACTGTGTTGAATTGAAAATTACATAGAAAACAAAAATAACACATATCAACACTGCCTTAAGACTATTTATGTTAATCAGACATCTAATAATTTTCCTGCTCATGTCTGATAACATTCACTTTTACAAGGATGCATGTCATTTAGTAAAAATTATAGATGACTGATAAAATTTAAAGTCTTAAATAAGATTTAAATTAAAAGTACAGAAATAATCACATAATTAATATTATATAATTACAATAAATGCTTAAATAATTAATATGAAATTCTTAAGTGAGTTTTAATTAAATAAATAATAAATAAATAATAATTTAAAGAATTAAATATGACTTAAATTTAAAGTACATAAATTATTATATAATATTAAATATATTATATATATGAATAAAAAATAATGTTATATGAATACAATGAATATTTAAATAACTAATATGAAATTGATAAAGGAATTTTAATTAAAAAAAACCAATAATTTAAAGAATTAAATTATAGAAAGAATAATTTCCAAAGAAAGAAAGAATAAGTTATAAAATACAGAAATATTATAATTATACAAATATATACATAAATATATTATGAAATATATATAACATTAAAAATATTATATGAACAAAAAATAAATGATATATGAATACATTAAGTATTTTATTTTATATGAAATTGATAAATGTATTTGAATTAAATAAATAATTTAGTAAATTAAATAATTATATAATGTTAAATATATTATATGAATAAAAATATTATATGAATGCAGTATGAAATGTATATTAAATATTTTTTATGAATAAAAAGATAAATAGTATTATATGATTACAATAGCTATTTAAATAATTAATATGAAATTGATAGATGAATTTTAATTACATAAATAATAATTTAAGGAATTAAATAAAAATACTGAAATAAATATATAAAAAAATGAATACAATAAGTTTTTAAATTAATAATATGAGATTAATAAATGAATTTTGATTAAATAAATAACAATTTAAAGAATTTTTTGAAATAATTAAAAATAACATTTAATATATTATATGAATGAAAAAGTAAATAATTTTAAGTGAATCCTAATATAATAGTAATAATAGGTTTTAAATAATTAATATGAAATTGATAAAAGAATTATAATTAAATAAACAATAATTTAAAGAATTCAATTAAAAGTACATAAATTATTATATAATATTAAATATATTATAAATATGAATAAAAAAATTGCATAAATACAATATGAAATATATACTATATTAAATATTTTATTTGAATAAAAAAATAGTACTATATATGTGAATACAATATGTATTTAAATAATTAATATGATATTGATAGATTTTTAATTATCTAATTAAAAATTTTAAAGAATTAAATAAAAAATACTGAGATAATTATATAAAGAAATATGTTATATTAATTATTTAAATACTATAAGTGTTTATATAAATAATGAATATGAGATTAATAAATAAATTTTGATTAAATAAATAATAATTTAAAGAATTAATTTAGAATAGAAATATTTACACAAAAAATTTTTTATACATATCTAGAAAAAGTTTAAAATTAATTAATATGAATTTGATAAATAAACTTTAATTAAATAAATAACATTATATATATACAATATGAAATATTTTATAAATGCCATAAATGAATTAAAATAATCAATATGAAATTTTTAAATAAATTAATAATTTAAATAAGATTTAAATTTAAACTACAGAAATAAAAATTACATAATATTAAATATAATATTTGAATAATAATATATATATGAATGCAGTGAATATTTAAATAATTAATAGGATAATTTTAATTAAATAAATAATTTAAAGAATAAAATTTAAAATACGACAATAATTACACAAAAAATGTTGTACAAAAAATATAAATGCAATAAGTGTTTATATAATTAATATGAAATTGATAAAGGAATCATGATTAAATAAATGATAATTTAAAAAATTACTAATTAAATTAAAAGTACAGAAATAATTATATAAAAAAAATAATTTTAAATGAATACAATAAGTTTTTAAAGAATTAATATGAAGTTAAAAAATGAAGTTTAATTAAATAAATAATAATTTAAAAGATTAAAATTAAAATACAGAAATGATTATATATAAATACAATGAATGTTTAAATGATTAATAGGAAATTGATAAATGAATTTTGATTGAATAAATGATAATTTAAAGAATTAAATTAAAAGTACATAAATAATTATATATTGTTAAATATATCATGTGCATAAAAAATACTATATAAATGCTGTATGAAATATATGTTAAATATTTTATATGAATAAAAAAATAAATAGTATTTTGTGATTACAATAATTATTGAAATAATTAACATGAGATCAATAAATGAATTTTGATTAAATTAATAATTTAAAGAATAAATTAAAACAGAAATATTTACATAAAAAATTATATATAAATAGAATATGTTCAGAAATAATTAATATGAAGTTGATAAATGTATTTATTTAATAAATAGCATTATATCAATACAATTATGGAATATTATATGAATAAATAGGTATTTAAATAATATGAAATTTTTAATTAAATTTACAATCGCTTGTATAATTAATGTGAAATTGTTAAATGAATTTTAAATAAAAAAATTATTTAAAGAATTAAAACAGAAATAATTACATTAAAAATAATAATATAAAAATAGAATAAGTTTGTAAATAATTAAAATTGGTAAAGGAAATTTAATTAAATAAATAATAATTTATAGAATTAAATTTAAAGTACAGAAATTATTATGTAGTATTAAATACATTTTATGAATAAAGAGATAAATAATTTTATATAAATACAATAAATTTTTAAAGAGTTAATATGAAATTGATAAATGAAGTTTATAATAAAGAATTAAGTACATGGAAATAATTATATAAAAAAATAATATATAAATACAATAAGTGCTTAAATAATTAATATGAATTTAATAAATGATAATTTAAAGAATTAAATTAAAACAGTGAAATAATTACGCAAAATAATATTATAGAAATAGAACAAGTTTATAAATAATTGGAATTGATGAAGGAATTTTAATTAAATAAATAATAATTTAAAGAATTAAAAGTGCAGAAATAATTATTATGTAATATTAAATATATATGTGAATAAAAAAATTATATTATATAAATAGAATAAGTTTATCAGTATTTAATAAGAAACTATTTATAAATTTATTTAAATTATCATTTTTGTAATTAAAAAATTTTAATTAGAAAATGATAATTTTAAAAGTATAGTAATAATATTTTGTTTGTGATGAAGGCATGTTTATTTTTAAATCATTTGCTTTTAAAGTAATAAACATTTAATTGCACTTATATGCAGTTCTTGTTGCCCTGCACAATGTTTTTTTCTTATACATCTTATTTTTATATATTTCTTTACAGAAACTATGTTTTGCCATTTTGTAATATATTTGCATACTTTCATTCACATTTTCAATGTGAATCTTTCCCATTTCAGATTAGATTAGGATAATAACATATATCACAATGTACATAACTTTAGATGTAATTGTGTGAATGAATATTTTGATATTTTAAACTAATTTGCAAATGATACAATTCCAAATTTCTGTTATTTTACAATTAACTGTTCAACCTTATGTTTCTTTTAGTTGTGCATTATAATACACTATATATTTAGCATAATTGTTTAAATATACATATTTAATAAAATTGCTAAAAATAGTTTACCTATAATCATGAATCAATTTTATCAACTTTCACAAGTATTGAATAATTGAATCATTGCTTTCCAGTTAGGTAAAACTATAGTAACTACTCGTCCTCTTAAAGCTGGAACCATACTTGAGGAAGACATGATGGAAGTCAAAGTTGCTGTCAAGAAAGGCTATGATCCTATTAATTATTATGAGTTAATAGGAAAGGAATTAGCAAAAGATATGGCTGATGAACAAACATTATTATCAGAAGATATAATATAAATTTTTACTGCTTTTATTATACATTTTTTTATAATTGTTATCTGCAAAAATTATGTATCACTGAAAATCATAAAATCAGTGGAAAATTATCTAGTATTTAATATCAGCTTATTTTTAATTTTGTGATGTTAAAATTTAATCTTAAAAAAGGAAGTGACTATGTTTTAAAATTTACTTTCCTTAAAGATTATAAATTGTACTCAAATATGAAAAATACCATGATTTTCATTTTAAGCACAAAAGATGATATTTTATTTATTTACTCTGTTTAATAAATAGTATATTAGCCAGCATATTTTGTTATTTAATTACTGATGCATTTTTATGAACCATTGATAGAGTTTTTTTTACTATGTATGGTAAACAGTGGAACACTTACAATATTTAAACCTTGTTCATACTACCAACTATTATTTGGCTTTATTAAGAAGTCATGCTGTATTTATTGCTTTTGAGAGGGCCTTTAAAAATAATTACAATTTCAATGTTTTTTCTTTATGAGTGAAGATTTAAGGCTTGCTTCTTCAAAAACATAGTAATAACAGAACTCTATTATCATTGAAAAATGAAGCTAAGCTGACAGTTAAATGGTTCGTACAATGACATTCAGTTCAATAGTTGGTGAGTTTGATTCCAATCTCTGGTGTGATTGTTTGTTGTAGCTTAAGGCCTTTTTTAAATCATGGGTCATGGTTCAGTCAGCTATGATATGCAAAAAGAGACTGTAGGAATGACAAACCAATCCAAACATTCAAAAGTGAAAAGCATTAGTTTTCTACTTTATAATGCATTGTCCACTAGAAATGTTCTTAATAAATAGTTACTTCTCAAATATTTTTTTAGCTTCTTAGTTACAGCACATAAACACTCCCAGATTTATATATAAGCTAAGTAATCTCTCTATTATTCACAGAAAATAGCGACAGTTTTACATGGGCAAATCGTAGTATGAAAATATTTTCGATTTAAATATCTCCAGTTAACTCTCAGATTTAATCTAATTCTATGAAATTAATCCATTATCAAAGAAAAGTCTACACAATTATCTGCAGGAAATGTTATGCTTACAACTAATAAGTAATATGATGATTACATACACTAAAGTAATGAATATCTGTATAAAATATGATATGTTATCTAAACATGCATAAAAATAAAGTGATGTTCTTTGTAAAGATTATTATAATAACTTTTCTGTTAGACATTTTTTTTAGTTAAAAATTAAACGAGAATGATAACAAAAATAATGTTGAATGTTTTTGAAATTTGCATGCAATGCAAAGTTTAGATGTTTCATAATATTAGTGTACTAGGTGTTAATGGGAACATAGATTATTATTATTCTATCTTCAAAGAAAGAAATATCTGTTTTGTGAAATAAATTCAAATAGTGAAACGAATTGAAGTGTGAAAGGTTTTGGAAAGAGCATGATGTGTCAAAATGACATGTCTTCTTTAAACATGCTACATTATTTTGCAACAAAAAAGATCATATATTTGAAACATCAAAGCTCATTAGATTGATTTTTAAGACAAATTTTTGAAATCTTGATTTCCAGTTTAAAATTGAATTAACATGAACATGATATATTAAAAATGCTTGTGAATGATATGATGGAAGAATTTAGGTTTAGATTTAATACAATATTCCACTAAAATCGATGCAACTTCAACATATGATAAGGTCTGACATGTTGATATTGAAAGGTGAAGAAAATTGAAGATAGAAAAGTTCTTGAAATTTATAAGAATAAATTTGAGGAAAAAATATACCAGATGTCATGTTGAAGAAATTGAATATTCAATGATATCAAGAAAAGCAGAAAGTGTTTCTTTCTTGCAGTTCATGAAAACACTTTTCCTTTTGTGCTTGGAAGAGAATCCTGGTGTAAGCTTCATAATATATTGAAAAGCCCGAAATATTTTTACTAAGAATTTTTTCTACACACACCAGCAAATTTATTAAATACATCTGTCTGATCAGACTTACTGAAAAATTAATTACTGGTTGACAGTGGAAACAAGGTATTCCAAAAAGATTAGTTAAAAACAGTAATTGAAGTTAGCTTGTTTTTTTCTTTAGTTAAATGATTCTATCACTGTGTCCAATAAAATCATCTGCTCCTAAAATTTGTTTCCAGTAGAATAATCTGGTCTTAAAATTTGTTTTCAGTAGGATAATGTAGCCCTAAAGTTCACTTTATATCAGAGTTTTTCTTTCTGAAACTTTAATAACTCACATTTCTTGAAAAGTATTTAAATCAGATATTTCTCTTCTATAAGTATTTGAAATCAGAAAATTTCCTAATAGTCTTATGCAAAGGCTGTTTATAGCGATTTTCATATAGTTAGTCTAGTTATAGGAAATTACTTTTAAAATTAAGTGGATAAAATTTAATATTTAAAAACTTTCATGTTGCCTGAAATAATGTATCTAGCCCCTAGTAAAATTATTCTTTTTCATAAAAATTAAAGAAATAAGTCACTGATGTGTTTAGTGCCAAGGCTTAAGAAAAGAATTTTGAATTAAAATGTAGCAACAATTTATGTTTATTTTTGTATTATAGTTTCAATAATATTTGTAATGTATATATTAATATATAGGTTTTGTTTATTATCTGTAGCATAAATTTTCCTTGTTTGATTAAATTTGTTATTTCTAAATTATTAACACACAGGTTTAAGGTGTTTTTAACATAATTAGTTTATTAGGGTGTATAAATAGATAAACAAATGTAAATGTGTATGAAAATGTCTACTTCAATATCTTATTTAGTTTGCAACTGCATTAAAGTGATTTTTGTATCACAAATTTTTTGTGAAAATTGACACAAAAAAATTCTGAAATTTCTTACACAAGAAAACGTTAAAAAAGCTTATTGCAAACAGGAAATGTAAAGTATTATGTAATGTAGGTACTCTAATTTTATGGTAATAAATAAATAAAATTATAAAAATGTTTGTATTATTATATATTTCATATAAATTTTAGTTAGTATTTAATTTACTTATGTTTTATATTTTGTAATAAAATTATAGCCCATTTTATTAATCAGAATTAATGAACTGATGAAAATCTTTGGTAGCAAAACAAAGAGAAATAAGTTTGTTAAGGTTAAAAGATGAAGCACAATGTTTGCTATTGTATTTGAAAATTAAATAATAATTTCCATTTTTTTTCTTCCTAAATATTATGCACACATATTTTTATTAAAATTTCTTAACTGTAACTTGCACACATTTAATTTTTGGATTGAAAACTTAAATTAGAACTTGAAAGATAAAATTGCACCTCATCAAAAATATATTAATGTACAATCATTTTTTAAATTTTGACTGTCTTTCATACAATAGTTGTTTAAAAATATGCATAAATAATACATTAATAATGTTATTACTTATAGTAAAATTAACAACGTTTATTTAAACAATCATTAAAAGAATGATATTAATGATTAAAACCAGACTTAAAGTGTATAAAAAATATGCCCCTTATGGTTGCAGCAAATTACAAATAACATAATGTGTGTTTAAAAATATAACTTCTCTTGTATGATACATAAGTTCATGTTATATTTTTTGGCTAGGATACTGTACTGATTTTAAAACATTTCAATGCGAAATTAAATATCAGTTCAAATCGCAATGTCTTCCAATTTTATATCGGGAATTTGAAGAAATTTTATTTTGATAGATATTTGTGACTTTAAGGAAAGCATAACATTAATAAAAAAAAATATAAATGCAGAAAAATCTTGTCTTGGAGATTAAACAATTTTTTTAATTTTGTAAGATGATTCAACTTTAAAGTTCCTGAAGTCTCTATAGGAGGATAGAATTTGTGATCCATGTTAATTAATTTCTGTAAGTCAATAACCACATATCAATAATAAAGGAGGAAATGACAAAGCTCCATGAAAAGATAATTCAGTTGTCTATAATAATAGAGTAAAAAGCAGATTCAGGAGGTTTAATGTTAAATATTTTGTTAGTTGACAGACTAGCATCAGATTCAGATATGTCATATCAATCAATTAGTAATTTTCTAAGATTCTCATGCATAAAAAGTATCCATCAATGTTGAATGTTGTCTTAATCATAATGTTATTTTTAGCAAGCATGTGTAAAATTAAAGTAATTTGTAATTTTTTTTAGGTAATCATTTTAAAGAGAACAGTGATTTGACTAACTGCAATTATTAATTTAGTAATGTAATAATATATATATCAGAATATATACATTTCAGAATCGTTAGATGGCAGAAATGATTAGATGCTGTTAACAAATATAGGTTACTTTTTAATTTATTTTTGAATATAATATGGACCATGAGAAATATTGTTATGTAAATAATTTTTAATTTAATTATTAACTCAGTGTCACTATGTTCTTGTCTAATTTTACCCAATAAGTACCCTAAATTTCTCGTTTTAATCTTTTGATATATAATGAAGAAATAAACTAACCAATAGGTATATTTAATGTAAATATGTATTTACATTAAATCTATCTTTTGGATAGCAGGTTTCAAGTTTATCTCATAACGTTTAATCTTTTTTTTTATTGCATTAAATTCACCATGTTTGACTCAACCACTGAATTCTTAGATGTCTTAATTGTTTGAAAAATACTTGGATTTTCGAATATCTTATGTTACAAATTTTGCATATTCCACGATCTTGAATTGGTCCAAAGATTCTTCTCTATACTTTTCTTTCAAAAATAAGTAAATTATTTTTAATTGCTTTTGTAAGGGCCCAGCATTTGCAGCCATATAGTTGAGCTAGACGGAGGAATGTTTTGTATAGTTTTAGTTTTTATTGAAAAAATTTTAACATTATTTTTGGTTCTCTTCATGATTTTAGTAATCTTCTCAAAGAATAAGACTTGCAGCTACTCTTAATTGTTCCTAAGCATTCAGTTCCAGCTTTTTTCATAGTTATTTCAAGGGTCAAATTTTTAACTCGATTGATTTTTCTAATACTTACCTTAAGATATGGATTTCATCTATTGTATATATTTATTTACTGAAATTCCTGGATAATTTCCTGATACTAACACAATACAGGGCTGTAATCTTCTAAGATAATGTTTCTGTTATATAGACATTTCAAATAGTTTTGTGTATTAAATTCATAAATGGGGGTTCTATACTTTTGAAGGCATTTTGCCATAACTGATGTAGCTTTCAAAAAAGTAGATCTATTGTTGAGATTGCCTGTTGAACTATTTCAATGATTGCCTCCATTACCTTAATGGCTCCCAAATTTCTTTTCAGTTTTCGTTCTTAATAAAGCTTCTTGTGATGCATCTTGTCCTCAAGTAAGTCTAAAGTGTTATCGGCATTGGTCTAAAATTCATCAGTTTCATTTTCTCGTGTGAGCAATCTCAATTTGAATCCCTTTCGAATACTGTTTACTGGTGCATAAAATTTCCTTTTGAATCTTTTTTAATGTTCAGTTTTTCAATACTCTGGAAAATCTCTTCTCTGAATTCTCTTTCATTTTTATCAGCACCTTTTTCTTGTCTCTTAAAATCCTTATACTTTTCCTTAGAATTTCTCTCGTCGAATATTTTTGTATCATGTTCCTGTATGCTCTATTTTTCATATCATTGATTTCCCTACATTCCGAGTCAAACCATCCTTCGACAAAGAATATAGTTTTGTTATAACTTCATCTGTTACTTCTGTAATTATCTAGCGGCATTTACTCAAACGCAAATCAGCATTTTTTTTATTTTGCTTTTCTGAACTTTCCTTCAGTTTATTGGTATTTAAGTAAGATAGAAAATTCTTGGACTTTCTGAACACAATTTCTTCAGTGTTCTTTCCTTTTAGAAAAGTGTTTATAGGGCTTCACTCTTATTCTTCTTATTGCAAGAAAGTACTCGGAGTTTGTTCACCTGTAGTTCTGTTCAGCCAAAAATTTGCCACATATCTATTAGTATACGATGTATTTGGTTGCAGGTACGTTCATCTGGTGTCTTCTAAATCATTTTATAGATTTGCCTTGTGTCAAATTTCATGAAATTGCCAAACCAGAAAAATTTTCAACATTAGAGTTATAATAGATATGTAGATTTTTTCAGACAAATATTTGATCAACAAATTGGGTATTCTTTCAATTTTACATTGAAATTTCTAATAGCATTTTTGATCTCATTCTGTAAACATTTACCAAAAAATATTTTTAATTCTTCATAGAACAGTTATTTTGACCTCTTTATTATCTGTATGTGCTCTGATTATTGTGATAATAAAGTTATTCTTTTACTACCATTGAAAATCTCTCATTTATAGGTTGAAAATCCAGCATACTTTAATTTTCCTACTGATAAGAAAACCAGTGTCAAATTCAATATGACTCATTACAGTTGTAAAACAAAGAGTGATGTTTTTGCTCGATAATTCTATTACCATCCTTCGTCTTTTAAACTACCAGAGTTCCTTGCTTATATTTCTGGAAAATTTCAGTCAACAACCGAAAATCTTCATTTTGTGGAATGTTTACATTTTCCAGTTCTCAATATTTCAGCCCGTCATGTCACAAACGTTTAGGATAAATCCGTCTTTATTTTTAGCTATCGAGCTTCAGAACCAATTGGCTTTTTATGAGTTGGTTGGTTAGCCAAATGCCCAACACACAACTTCGGGGACCGAATGGTATCTGGCTCTCGTCTGGCTCTTTTCCACTAGCTACGCTACGACCAACATAGTCCACTGGGTTATTGACATCATCAAGCTCGATTTTTATGCCAAAATGGATACTAAGAATGAGTGTTTACTTTTATCACCAGAACATTATTTCTTGGTTTGGTAATGCTAACCTTTAATTTTTTCTAAAAATATATACTTGAGCATTTTGTTTTCTTGGGAGAACAAGTTTTGTGAAGTTTACTTCTGTCAAATAATAGTTGTAATTAATAATTATTTTATCGAAGCTAAATCAATTTAATGGCTCCTTGATTCAGACTTTGATAAATTGTTTTTTTGGATTAGATTAGAATAAATTTATATAGATTTGAAAATATGAGTATGGTGCTAAAAGAACACCAAATTCTGAATATTACTCATATTCCATTTTGAAATGATAATTGTTTCTTTCTTTGCAGTTACATGGATATACAAATTAAATGTTTTAAATACACATCAACTTTAATTCGATATTTTAATTATATGTATAAAATTAAATGAAATATAGAAAAATTATCAAACATTGTTTGATAACCAATTTCAGGGAAAAATTACATATCACTTAGATTTAATTTATGACATGTTTCTTTTTGCTGCGAATGTAACAAATATTTTAGATATTGGCTAAGAGAGTATTTTGTTTTAAGGTATTCAATAAAATGGATTATTTTTAAAATTTAAAAAATGATTAGCAATAGTGACTCCCTAAATAGACGTGGAAACAATTTCTAAATAAAATTTTATTTCCATCGATTAAAATAATGTTAATTTAAACGTTTGAATAATTAAAAAGGGAATGAATTTGTACAAATCAAGTTTAAAAAAAAATCCAAAGTAGATTTTAAACCACTGCAGGTATTTCCATGCTTGAAATGGAAATAAAACCCACGAACAATTGAAGCAGAGTGGTAACCATTCAAATGTCAGCTAGGGCAATTGAAAATCGTGGGACCATTTAAATTATTTTTTACCCCTTGCATTTTCTTTTAAATAAATACACAATGCACTGTTTTTGTTTTGAAAGTACGAAACAATAATCAAAAAATATTTGTATCATTGAATCCTTATATAAAATTATTTTGTTATTTTAAAAATAAATATCCCTCATTCTTACATTTAATTAATATTTATAGAAAGATAACTGCTAGAAAGGTCAGAGTAATTAATTATTAATAATATGTTGTCTTGATTAAAATATTTTGAATAATATGTTGTTTTGATTAAAAAATGTGTTGATATTTATGACACACGGTAATATTTTCATCTACTAAACTTATGATATCAGAAAAACTGATTAGTTATGTCTGTTGCAAAATATTAAAAATAAATAAAATAGAATTCGGACTGTAAAACAATTCGTTTACAGAAATGTTTATTAAACATTTTTGCAAGCGAATTGTTTTAGAATTAAGTGTGTTGTAAATAAATGTATATATTGAGTAAGTAAACCTTTTGAAGAATTAAAAAATGACTGAAAATAGTGTAAGGACATTGGAAGTGCGTCGGAATAAATGATTTCTTCAGAGTTGAGAAAATATCTTCTGTGTGGGTATGATGCGTTTAATTTAACTTTATTGTTTCGTGCATTACCATTAGATCATATGCGTCTAGAACTTTAAAGGGGCACCAAAGAATTAATCTTTCCCATATTAGTAATTCATCACTATTAGATTTAAATAAATCTGTTCTAGGTCAATAATTTTCTTCCTTCTGACGAAAATGAGCTATTCTGAAAACAACTTTTTAAAGTGGGATTAGCGACTCACCCATTCCAAATCAGTGTGTCTGATAACACGTTTCTTTCTCTAATTCTGGACTCATTATATTTTTTGATTAATTTATATATATTTATTTTAAAAATGCAAGTGAAGTTTTTGAGACATGAGAGACAAACAAACACGAGAGCTTGTTTATATAATGCGTCTCGTTAGAATTAAATAATAGAAATTTGTACATTCAAAAGACTCCAGTTGAAGGAATAAGAAACGAAACCCAAGTTGTGTTAAACATGTGCACATATTGATAGCAGTTGTATAAAAACTTATATAACTGTTATCAATTTTTAATAACTTTTCAGGATACTTACGATGCAGATATTTACGGTTTTGGAATACAACGTAAAGGAAAATGTTTGCAATAGGAATAAAATTTTTAAAATAAATAAGAAAAAAATATATGTATACCCTTGCATATCCAGTTGTTAGCTTCTTATTTATCTCTTAAAGATAAGCAAAACTAATTTAAAAAATTATATGAGGCCATGTATGAAACACATTGTTGATAAATTGTAAGCGCTACAAGAAGTTATTCCAGTATAGTATAACTACTAAAATCCTTTTATATTTATAAAAGTATTTTTGATTAAGCTTTAACATATAGTTGTAGCTGAAGTTTGTTTTATCTAAAGCCATTTGTAATCAAATTTGGGATGTACCAAGTTTTAGGAATTTGTCAAAGATAAAAATTAACTGACTTTAATAAGAATGGAGTTCTTTGAACTTGGAAACAAATTTATGTACGTGTGTGCAGTTTCAGTGCTAAGCTTTTATCAGGATTATTTAAATTTGCAACTTGAAACTTGAACTTACTTTAGACAGGCCTTCATGTAATCAAACTGAGCCTATCAATGTCTCCATTATTTTTAATTGATCTAAAATAAAAATGATGTATGAATCAAATAATATTGATAAAAATAAAAAAGCATGTTTTTAATAAATGGAAAATAAAAGCAATGTATTATCATCTTTATTGTATTTTATTTTAACGTTTTGGGATAGCAGAATCAATATACCCTCAATAGTCCCCTGTGTTATGTGTTTAAATTCCAGAAAAAAATTTAATGAGTCATTTTCAGATAGTTACTAATGACTCATTGTGTAGTTAATACATAAAACATAATTTTGGAGAAATGCAAAATTTTTTGTGGTTCAATTAAATATTTTGGTTTGGGTATATTTTTTTACATTGATTATATATATTGCTGGAAAACTTATAGCACACACACACACTGAAATATCAGAATAAGTTTTTTATTTAATGCATCGTATTCAATGTTTTAATGCAATATTAAGTTTACAAATATTCTTTCATTTTACCAATGCACTGATGTCAATTACTGGCCTAAAAACTCAAATGTCAGCAAATATCTAGGCATTTTTGTATTATGAACAACCTCGTAGCATCCTTCATATAATCCAGATTTTATAATAAAAGCGTAGAAGGCTTCTAACCATCTACGATGATGATGGACTGTTTCAACTATTTGTTAAAAAGTGCTTTTAGAAATCGTCTTTGTCTCATATTGCCTTCCACTTCACTGCAGTCTTTTTCTCAATAAAGTTATATCAATGGCAGATTTAAGAATGTTCCAAACACACACACACACACTGGTTAAAAAAATAATGGGAACACTTGTAAATAAGAGTGACATTTTTTAATGCATTTTGTAAGCATTGAAATATGATAACTACCAGTTTTTTTATAAATAGAAATGTATATATTGTGGTAATATGTGTTAGCTTTATGGAAGTTTTTGATTGAAGCCTTGGATTTTTTAAAAGCTTACAATTTCGGACTTCTCAGATTTTCATAGGGTCAAATTGACAGAGTTTGTCTAGTTGGAGCAAGTGTGACTTAAATATCCCAAATTCTAGGCGTTTCTTGGACTACAGTGTACAAAGTCCTGACAGCATTCACAAAGAGCAGCATGACAAGCTTGCCAAAGTAAAATAGTGGACGGAAAGAAAAATTCAGTGGAAGAGATTAATAGGTATTGAATGCGATTATGGTCGAAAAAGAGAACAAGTGCAGAAAAAGTGACCTCACAGCTCATTTAGCATCTGAATAGACACCCTTATGAAGAGAAAAATTTATGGTAGATCAGCAGTTGTCAAGCTACTTGCTATAGATCTGCCAAACGTCGTCTAGAGTGGTGTCACTCTCACAAAACCTGGTTGATTAATAAGTAAAAGATTGTTTGACAAATCGTCTTTCAGAGTTTTTCCTACAACATGATAGTTACACGTTTTGAGGACAACTTCACAAGCATATGATTATCTCCTTCCAACTGTCAAACATGGAGGTGGATTTGTCATAGCCAATGATATCTTGGTTTTCTGTTAGACTAATCATAACCCTGAAAGGTAAGGTAACTGGGCAGAAATGTCAAGATATTTTTACTGATCAAATATGTCACCTATGATGCAAACTTTATTTCCAGCTGGAAATGAAATTTTCCACACTGATGATGCATCTGTCCATGCAGAGGGATTTGTCCAATCATGAGGATGTATTTAAGCATACATTTTGGCCCACATTGTCACTCGACCTCAATATAATTAATCGGACCGTTATGGTTTATTTTAAAACGTTCAATAAGGAATCGTTATTCTCAAACGGCATTTCTCCCAGAAATATACAATGTCTCCATGAAGAATGGTAGAATTTTTCTCTAAACACTATAGTGTTTTAGAGAAAAACTATATATAATCAGCACTTCTGTGAATCGATTCCTAGATGAATCCAAGCTGTATTATACACCAATAGCAGTCATACACTGAAATACAGAGGATATTAACACATTTTTAGAATGATCTTGGGGCCGTTTAATTAATGTTTAAAATGTAAATATTATTTAAATGTTCGATCTAATAGCTTTTTTTCTGAACTCTAAGTCTTCATCGTGATTTCCATAACAGAAGAGCTTTCATAAAAATTTCTAGGGGTATTGTTTTCCATTACTCTTCCACTATTTTCCAGAATCCATCAATCGTGGTGAGCCTGCATTTAATAAGAGCTCTTTTTTTTTTTTTTTTTTTTTTTTTTTTTTTTTTTTTAACAAACCAAAGACACAATAATCCATAGGTGAAACGTCATGGGAAATCGCAGGAATATGTTGAAAAGGAATATATGTAATACCTGTTTTACTCTTCACTTTTTCAAGGAATGCAGTGGTAGTTTTCCAAGTATGACTTGTAGTTTTGTCTCGATGAAGTTTCACTCTTTGAAAGTCATTGGGATAAAGAAGTGGAATTTCTTCTGTAAATATTGTACGTAAAATCTTCTGATAGTTATGATGAGTTGATTTTAACAATTTTGTCTACTCTTCTTATTTTTAATTTCCCATTGTAAGAGAAACCTACGACAATCATAAACCTCTTACTGAATCTTTCTTTACATTGACGGAACCTGATTTGTACATTTTTTTCCTACTCGTTTTCTATAGTAAATAAACCTATTTTTTGTTTCAGTTATTTAGGTAAACCCATGTTTCATCAACTGACAAAGTATATTTCCATTTATCTCCTGCTAAATGATTTTCATACAGGACTCTAAAAAATGTGTTTTGCGCCGAGACATAAAGCTAGTGATCATAATGTTTTCTAGCTTTTTTGAGTTGTAAATCTTGGTTTATTAATTTATTTATTGTTGCTACAGATGTATCTAAAGACTTTTCAATTGATTTCTGTGTTGGCGGATTTTCTCTTATTACCAGCGATTTCACTTTAAAAACATTTGAAACAGTGCATACTTTTTTCGGATATTCGTTTGGAGTCTTCTTTCCATGTAGAAACATTCATAGACGGTTTTTATTTGTCTGATTAATAATGTTGCTTATTTTGTACTTAGAAATTTTGAAACCATGCATTTCACAACGTTTTTGGATTCTGGAATAAGAATATTTCTCTTCGAAATGCCCAAAAACATATCCTTCAATCCACAGCTTGTTTACATGCAACATTTTGAAAGAAGAATAAATTTAAAAGTAACAGACAATGTTTCTCACTTCAAATAATGAGCTGTTGTAAAAATATTTTATTCTAAAATATTTACTTTTTTAAATTCTTTATCGAAATCGTTCTAAAATGTGTTAATACCCTCTGTATTAAAGGATTCTTTATAAATCTATGTTGTTTCCATTATTCTGAAAACCATTGTATATATATGTATACAAATATGTGTATATATATTTATTTGTATACATAAGGTTTGTCTAAATAATGAAATGCGATCAAGAGACAAAGCTATAACTAAAGATGCGTGAACAACCCCATTATTTAGTGTTCTTCAATTTGTGTACGTACCCCTATTCACGAACATCTAATTCATCCACTTATGAGAGCGCATTTGAAATTAATTTATTGCATAAAATTATGATTTTCTTTATAGTGTTAAAATCTCATTATACGAGTATATAATTTATTATTTAATTGATAGCTAAATTTTGTATTGTATTTTATGGAATTTATATATTTCTAAATCACATGTCCACTAAAAATTACTCGTTTGAAGAAATGACAGGAAAATTAAATTTTTTAAAATTTTACGTACATTAGTGTAAATTATATAACTCATTCTGTAGTGTGCTCAGTATGTCATTTGTAATTTACACTTATGCATTTGTTTATTTTTATTTATTTTACGCCCCAGCTATTCATAGTGAATAATATTGAATACATTACATAGAATTTCTTGTAATTTCAGTTATTCATTATTTATTTTCTTTAATTTTTGGTGTAATTTACTTATTGTGCAATTCAAATATTTAAATTAATTTTTCAGTTACGAATTAATGTGTAGAAGTTTATTACATGGACTTAACAATTATTTCATCTAATAAATACAATTATTTTTTTTAAAAAGAAATCTTCATAGTTTTTAAGTTTTAAAGAAAAGGAAGAACTCCTCTTTGTTTATAGTTCTTATTGCTGAGAATTTTAACATTCTTTCAATAATTATTTTGTGTGAATAAAATGATTTATTTATCAAAATATATTAATATTGTATTTTTTAATGAGTTAGATACATGGATTTCATTTAAATCTAGCGAATTACATGTTCGTCACTTCAGGTTTTGTTCTTGTTTAAATTTGTTGTTGAGAATGCTCCAAAATATATTTTCTAAGAGTCGAAAAAAATCTTACGATGAGAATGTGAAAAAAATATAGGAAAGGTCAAGGATGTCTAATAACTTGTTTTGTGACCTCGGGGTTGGTAAGTTCTGGGTGTAGCCCGGAATTCCGGGCTTGCGACGAATTACTGAAGGCGAGGGAAGGGGGAGCAGGATGGAGTTCAGTATTGTGACAATTATTTATCAATAAAAAAACGTTTGTTTGGTTCAAATCTTATTTGGTACAAATTTAAAGCATACCATGATCACATATTACAAATAAACTCTTAAAAGTACCATAATATTAAAATTAAAGGAGTTGCTCTTAAACAATATAACTTTTGCTCCAAAATTACAACGATATAGTAAGAAAAGTTATTTTTTTCTACACATAGTTTTAGTTTCTTACATAATAAAAATTAATTTGTTTTTATTTAAAAGTTTTTCAATGAATAATAATCACCCCATAAAGAAATTGTTTTTATGCAAATTTGCTAATATAAAATATTTAAAAATGTAGCTATAACTGTTATATTTTACCTAATGAGGGCTACATTAAAATGTTCTGTAACCATTAATTAAATACTTTTTTTTGATATAGTAAGAAAATTTTTAAGTGAAGGAGTCTTAAAGAAAACATTAAGTTTGCAATATAGTTTAAATTCATTAATAAGTGATGCTTATATAGTAATGAAACAGAAGAACACTTTTTTAAATAAAGATTATACATTTCTTTTTTTGCTGTCAGTAAAATAGACATGTATTGTATTCAAATGTGTTAAGACAAGCTAGCAGCTGAATAGTTAGTGCTGTGGTCTTTAGTTCATTAGTTTCTGAGTTTGATTTCCCTTTGGGTGTGGATGTTTGCAATGATTTGGAAAAGATTTAAAGCTGCAGGTTTGCAATTAGCCTTCAAATAAAAGTAATTGTAAGATACCAAAGGCAATTAATGAGATAAAAAGCAATAATCAAATTTGAAGTTCTTAAAAATATACAGTAAATACTTTATAATTTCATCTTATCTTTTTTATTTACAAAATATGAAATTTCCGGAAAGATAAGTGTGGTTTATTTATCACTCTACGATTACTTTTTGGACACGAGGATTAATTCAACCGGAATCTACAGTTTGCAGTATATTTCGAATCACTGTAAATACCCATGCCTGAGGTGTGACTGTTGAACCGAAGACTAGAATGTTTATTTATCTGCTAACTTGTCTTTTGTAAAGACAGACATTTGGGAGCTCAGAATAGAACTAATGTAGGAAATCAAGAATGCATTTACATAGAAAAACTATAGACTGTCTTTGTACCCACGAAACAATAGTGGACACTAAGAAGTTAGTTTTAGATTAATCAATCCAAATTGAAGTTCGAGAATTTAGAAAGGCGAAAGATGTTCTTTAATTTTTGTTCTATGTTAGTTACAACTTCTTTCGAATGGAAACTTTTCTCATGTTTCGAATTAGAGTGTAAAATTGATAATTTTTTCTCTTTTAATCTAAAATTTTTCTGATCTCAATATGTACTTCTATCAGTATAAGTAGTATTGCCAGAAAAGAAGTTTTTAATTGAACATATTTCATCTGACAGTTCATTGCTCCAATAATATTTTTAAATTCAATATAAATTTATTCTTTAATGTATGCATATTTTTTTTGGTGATATATATAAACATTTTTAACTTTATCTTTCAAATCTTAAAGCCCTTATCCTTCAAAAGTTTCAAAAAAAAAAAAAAAAAAAAAAAAAAAAAATTAAAATCCTCTTTTCCGTAAACCTGATCCAGTACAACCTAAAATCAGTTGCAAAAATAAAATTTCAAAATTTAGTTGTTTCGTGGAAGATAATAATTTGGAAAGATATGCCAATATTTTTGACCATACTATTTAAAATTACCACATGAAATATTAAAGAAACTACGAGCTCTGGTGGTGGAGTAATAGCTATAAAGTATAGTTCTTAGAAGTCTTTGTTAAAAATGAAAAGGAAAGTTTGATTAACACATATTGGATCTTGTAAAAATATCTTATACATTGAAATTCATTTCGAAAGCTTTACAAGTCCGGTGTTAGATACTCGTATATAATTCTTAGATTATCTACACTAACACCAGACTTCTGAGCAGAAGGATAGCGAATCTCGCATTTTGTAATATTTCAGAATGTAAAGAATCTTCATTTATTCTAAATCTGATGTTTTCGCACAAAATACCCAGTATCTATGATTTATATATTTCCTTTTCTTTAATCTTGAAAAATCAGAACTTGAAAAACTGTCATGTTATCTGAACTGGAAATAATTACTAAAATGAAGAACCAAAAAATAAAATTGAATCATGTATATTAGTTTCATTAACTTCTGTTTTTATTAAGATTTCAGACTGAAATATTTTCTATAGAATCACTAGTTAAAAATAATAAGAAGGACCAGTCTACCTTGGAATTGAATTTTCTTTTTTTCTGATATGGCAGGCTGCATTTTAAATAGACATTGTAAGAGGTCAAACATTTCTTTGAAGGCAATTTTCCTCAACATAAGGCCTGCGTACAATTTAGTCCATACTAATGCATTAATTTTTAGATAGCTGAAAATAAAAAAAAGAAGCAAAATTTATAGCTGTATGCATTCGTAGTTTTCAGCTAGACCGCTATATCAAGATTAAGCACTTTTTCTACTACTTTCATATTAAAAAAAAATATATATATTTTTCAACGTACATCGAAACTCTCATTATGTGTCAGGCATTATCGCAGCTCTCCTTCAAGGCAGCCATTAACTTATCAAAAAGAAAAATCAATTCTAGTACAACTTTTTCAAGTAATGTGTGCCATATAAAATGAAAAATTCAAATTAAATTTTAAGTGAAACTATTCCTTAATATGAGAGCCTAAAACACTATATTATAGATTTAAGAAGATTTTTTAAATGATTCCCAAACACGTTTTATCTAGAAAAAAAGAACTATTTGATTATAGTAAACGCCTTCAACTTTATTGATGACAGTAATACTAATGAGAAACGCCCCTATTTGAGGCACGCATCTTCCAATAACTATAATTAATTGAACTACCTTAAATTCTCAATTTGAAAACAGCAAATATAGAAACAATTAACGCACAAATAAGAAAAGCTAATTATTAACTTAAAAAGATCTTTTTTTGATTAAAAGATGCGTTTTCTTTAGCATCTCTCTCTCTTTCTTTTTTTTACAAATACATTTCTAAAATACACATTAAAATATCCCCATCATTAAATTAAAAAAAAATAGTGTTTAAAAAGTATCCCAGAAGTAAATCGTGCCATTAAAAATTTTATACCAGAATCTATGTCCTTAATGCATTACAGCCCAAATTGATAATTATGAATTTGAAAACACGGTTTTATATTACAAATATTCACGATCGCTATACGATAGATATTGAAATAAATAAATTTATTATTCTGATTTCTTTGAATAATAATCATGTAGTGTCATATTTACATTTATAAACTATTAAATATGGATGTAGGAATAACTTTAAATACATCAATTGCAGTAAATCGATGCTTCCAGTTCAAATATTTGTACAAATACAACACAAATGTAAACGCTTGTAAAAAATAAACGTTAATTTTAAGGTGTTTGTAGATTTTTATTTCCAGTATTTCTAGACACTATGTAAAGAAGCAAAAGGAAAGCTGAAGATCAACAATGCGTTTCAGAATCCATAGCTCATAATAATTATCTTACAATGTTAAATTTTAACATATAAACTGTCATAAAATTTTATACAAGATTAAATGTAGCTGCTGACATGAGTGTGTCTACATTTATCTAGCATAAAATTTATCCTTATCACCTTCCTAACTCCATTTACCAAATTTTTTCTGTATGAAGGATCAGACACATGCTTATGTGAATGCTTTATTCTCTCATAAATGGCAGATAATAACTTTTGAATTCACATAATCCAATTCAACAAATGCTATTTAATAATTATTTGGAGTTACGGTTGCACTTATTCAGAAATTTAAAAAATGTTTGATTGGTGATTCGTCATTTTAATAGACCTTTTAATTTCACTTTTGGCCTCTTTGAGAGTGGAACGTGCTCAGGGAACATTTCCTACTCATTCATTTGAATATCTTACGACTATTATAAGCATGTCATGTACTTTTGTTTCATTTTTAATTCTATTTAGTCTTTTTTATTAACAAATAGTTTGTAGACATTTTCAAATTTGTTTTTTCAATCTATCAAATGAATAAAATATTTAATTTAATCAGATAATGCTGTGATATATTTTGTTTAATTATTTCAGAAATTCACTGGTGTTATTCGGATTTTATAAGACTTATTCAATCTCCTTTTTTATATTTCATCAAAGACGTCTGAGATAACTCATGATGGTACAACGAAGAAACAGTGTTTCATCTACATAAGCCTTGTTACTTTATAGTTTACATGCTACCTAAAAAGAGTTTACAATTTATTTGGAATGAGAAGTAAAGCTGTCATTGTTTCAAGACTTGATTATGATTCTTTAATGATTTTATAATTTATGTTTGTCAAACTTTTCAGTACTTTTGTTTTAAACTAAGAATTAACATTCATTAGGAAATTTTATTTGCATGTGAGTATATAATTACTATTTTGGCTTAATGATAAGCAAAATTTTCGTCTTTGATAAGAAAAATTTTAAAAGTTGCTAGTTGCTTTTATTTATTGTAAGAAAAATTTGAAGGATACAATTTTGATAAAAATGTGCTTACTAAAAAAATTTTGGGAGCACTGCATATAAATTTAATATACGTCATTTGTTTAAAATAACATAATATGTAAATTAATTAATTTAATAACGTAAAAATAAATAAAATTGTAAAAAAGCAAAAAAAAAAAAAAAAAAAAAAAAAAAAAAAAAAAAAAAAAAAAAAAATAAAAAATAAAACACTTGATTTTTTTATAGATGTATGCATACCTTTATCCATCATACCCACTAACCTATGAACAACCTACTTTCTATGCGACGTAATCTGTATTTTTAAAATTCTGCGAATATTTTTAGTGTTGAATCTTAAACACAGCTTCCAAAACTGTTGTGAAACATAACATACGAATTTATTATTTAAAGTGATTCGTTGTGAAACAAAAATCAACTATATCAGATTTATAGAAAAATAAAGAATGCATATTTAATCTATAGGGACATAAATGAAAAGGTCTTACAAATGAAATTTCTTGTCAATCATGAGCTGAAATTTCGTATAATGCATAGAATATTAAAATAAATATTTTTTGTTGTCATAGACCTAAATTGAACATAAATGAATTTATTTCAAGTATTTATCTAATGTTTTAAGTAAAATATTTTATAATGGTTTTTAAGTATAAATTTGTTAATAAGACAAAGTATTTGACATTTAGAAACCCTCGTTGAATCAAATATTAATGTTTTGAGTTGAAATTTATGGACAGAAAAAAAACTATACATCATATTACTTTTATTCTTAGGATGACTATGTGTGTAAGGAAATTGATTTGAATTGATTTTGTGATTCACATGCATTTGGATGGAAGAACGACGTTTTTATTCTTTGGCTGTTCAAAGATTTTTCACGAAATTTCCTTTTAATCATTTGTTATCGTTATGAAAAATGAAACAAGTAGAAAATTAAAGAATTAATTTCGTTAAACAAGAGAAAATAATGTGATTAAATTCTTGTTTTTGCTCAATTATACACTACTTTTTTACCTATGAAAAGATGTTTGTGTTGAGTATCCTATAGAAAATGCAGCAGTATATTTGTTATAGTGGGCCGATATTTGCTATTTTGTGATATTTTGATATTGTTTGTGATTTTTGTGAGATTTTTTGTTTTGGATTTATTTTTTCTAGAATTAATTTTATTATAGGATTAATGTATTAGATTAATGAAGAAATTGAAATATTTTAGCTTAGCATTTATTATTCATTACAAAATATATCAGATTTTTATTTAAATTTTTTAGATTTATAAGAGATGAGTTTTTGAAGAGATAGAGAGAACACAGCAAACATAATTATTATATGAATGTATTGCTATTAAAATTTCTTTTAAATTAAACTTTATTTTCAGGAATTTTTAATAAAATAAATATGGTTATTTGCATAATAAATGAATGAGGTAATATCTGGTAGGATGTTCAATTAATAGAAAATGTACAAAATGCAACAAAAAACTGAAATGCATTTAACGTCAAATTTAAATTTATCTTGCAGTATCTATGTGAAGAAATGTTAGTTTTTCATTTAAAAAATACTCACAATGAATGAAACATGAGGAAATACATTTTGAGGTTTATTCTTGAAAATTCTGGAAATTCGTAAACTTTATCGGGACAAGAATTGCAATAATAGAATAACAAAATATAAAGGAGAGAATCGTGTACATTTTAAAATAATGCTAATTTTTTTACTTAATTATGATTCAAAATTATGATAGTCGATGCTTTACTATAAAGGTGATACTTTTTCTAAGAGAATTATTTTTATGTATTAACTATGCACCCTATAAGAATCATACATTTATAGCTGTTTCATAAATTAGAGTGTAAAAATTAGCTAATAATTTCTAATGTATGAAGAGAGAGACTAATTCAAACTAAACATAAAATTTTCTCTACAAATCAAAAAATTTTTCTCTTTTCAAGTTACTAATAATAAAAGTATTGAAAAAATATGTATTTCACTATATAACAATAATAATTAGTATCTACTTGCGATAAAAATATATACAATTATTATTTGATACCATTTCGCGTGTTCCAAGCGTGAAGTATGTTTCTCCTACATACTATTTATATTGTTATATTATACTTACTAAAATTGAGCATTTAATGAATTTTGTATTTTTACTTGATTTAACACCATTCAATTTATTTGAAAATAATTAATAAAAAATGGCAATCTAGACTAAATAAACAAATAGAGGAGTAAAATTGGAGTGTGCAGTTTTAATGTCATGGTTACATATGATAAAACGAAATCCTACAATGTACATATATTTTGTTTCTAATATTTACCCTTTCATTGAAGGAAAAAACACGAACATAAAAATATTTAATAATTATTTTGTTTACTAAATGTTGAGGGCATCTCTACTGACCTTTCAGCGGTGGAGGGTGGGTGGAAGAATTTTTCTTCATGAACTTTGCCAGAGGCAGTTGATCTATCTATTTTTGTTAACTTTATTTTTTTCCTGGCCTAGTTTAGGGGGACTGTTTTTTACATTCGTTCCCTGAGGTCATACAGACTTAGGGAGGATTCTCAAGGGGGACTCAAGATTTTGGTTTGTTGAAGACTAAGGAATAAATTCAAACTCGGTGAGAAAAATATTTCTGAAAGTTTCTTCAAGAGGTATAAGTTTATTGTATACACACACACATACATATAATGTGGTGGCATGTATCTCGATAGCATAAAAAGGAAAGTAGATTTACGAAATGACCGTTATTTAGATCACAACAATAGTTTAAGGCAAATGTCACTAAAACAAAAGGTTTAATGTATATGTAAAGGTTAAAGAATGAAACATTTTATGGGAGTACTAATTTCTAAAAAAAATGGAAAATTTATGTCGGAATAGGATGCTATATTAAAATCATCACAAGTTATGATGTGCTTATCAAATTTCATGGTTTGTGGTAATGATCATCTATGTTTACATTTTACAATGTAAATTGCTGCCTGAGAAAAACATAACTGGTAATATATATGTAAGATATTTTTAATATATGCGGACACATTTAATAATTTGTAAAATATAAACAAAGAAATAATTAATTTTTTTATATTTAGAAGTACTTTGGACTATTTATCTGAATGAAAGCTTCTTGCTGTTACTTTATGGTAGGTTCACAAATTTTTAAAAATAAACTCGAATACCGGATTCATTTTAGAAAGTTTGTTTTGATATATATTTATAGATATATAAATATATATCTTGAATAATATACAATTAAATATTACTCTTTAAGTTAATATACATTAAAAACGAATCAAATGAATTGTTCCTATGACTTCATTTTAAGACATTTGAGTTCTATTTATATCTTTTCCTCAGGAACATACTATTGTTTCTTAGTTTTTCTCCACAGTGTGCTTTTGCGCGTTTCCATAACTTCACCATTCATTTAAGGGATAAGGAATAAATTTGAGAATTATGTAACCTTTGAATTACGTAAGCTTGTCTTTTATATTATAATTTTTTCTCAACTCCTTTATTATGCGCATAAAAATTTATTTAAAATCACGAATGACTTAATTATTCTGGGAGTCCTTATACTACTGCAATAAATTGATATTCAGTGGTCATGAAAAAGAAAGTTGTAAATCTCAACTTTTCTAACATATTGTTATGTTCTTAAAATTTTATTTCTACTTTTCTTACTACATAGTAATTTTTGTTTTTACATATGAAAATTTTTTTATGAATTATTCTTTCAGATAGTGAAAAATAAAAAATGATGAATTTTCTACAAATAAAAATATAGAAAAAAATATATTTGGATTAAGAATTAAGGAAACTTCTAAGTTTAAAAAATGGATACCTTCCAGTTTCCACAATATAGATGATTCAGATGATTTTGTAATCGAGAGTATTTTATTAATATCATTGTAAATAGTGTGAGTTTCAATGAAGGACTTGAAGTAAAATGACCTATTGCACATGACATAAACGCAAGAGAAAACCCACTTCTTTTTGGCAACAGAACGCTGAAAAATCCAACAATAGGTTTTTGTACTCTTCATAGTCAATAGTTTTGGAGGTATCTGCGGAAGATTGGTTATCAGATATTGAAATTTATCATTATTGAAATGTACACTTAAAAAATACCAAATAAATTATTTATGAGTTGAAAATGTTTCTTATATATACTTACATATAAGAAAAATTTCATACATACATATATATATATATATATATATATATATATATATAT
>JAPDSC010046021.1:64347-77291 GCA_026290005.1 Latrodectus geometricus
TAAAATAATTTAAAATAATTAAAAAGTTAGGGACAAGTTAGAATTAGGAATTACATTTTATGTGATCAAAATACTTAACTATGAAAAAATATTTTTAAGTCAATGAACACCTTATTTTCCAAACCTAAATTTCTGAAAAAACTAACTTCTTCCATCGATATTTAAAAGGTCATTACTTTATAATTCACAAGCAAAAAATGCATGAACAAACTTGTATCGATAATGCAAAATGGAATCGAAATCATTCTGAATGAATGATTTCTGAATAAACAGTTCTTGTCTTTCTTCATTCAGAATAAAGAAAGAAAGAATGCTTATCTGATTTCTAAATGAGGCTTCTAAAAAGATTTCTAAATTAAGTATTTGTGCAATTGTCTTGAACAAAAAATTTCTGGAATAAAGATAAATATTAATAAAAAGAAGTTCATAATGTTGTATTAAAATAAGGACATAAATACGTGATATTGAATTTATTCCGATGAGAAATGTATTCTAAATGTAAGTTGGTTCACAATAAATTCATGAAAAATTCCTTCCCATACGATTTTTTATTATATTCCTGTAATGTGGATATTTCTTACAAATGTGACAGTAATTCGTCATTATATATGTATGTCACACCTGCCTCGATAACTTAGTTCTATTAAGTTAATATCCTCAAAGAGCCTCACATATAAAAAGACCAAGCTTATTTGGAAATAGGTCAAAACATATCTGCAAAAGCTGCCTTAATGTAGAGCAAATTTTTTTTCAATTTATCTAATTTTTTCTTTGCCATCATCAAAAAAAAAAAAAAAAAAAAAAAAAAATCTTAATAACTGAGAGGAAATATGATCAAGTAAAAGTTCAACACAAGCAAAGTTAAAATGATGACCTGCACATGTATTTTTAGAAAGCATTCATCAAGAGCTCTTATGAGTTTTGCCATAATAAGAATTAGCTTCAAGTGGATCATCAAATTTTCCTTTCTTCAAAGCATTCGTCCCTCATTTTGAAAACTTCGCAATTTAATTTTTCTAATTTTCTGATATTTTTTCCTTCAAAAGTGTAACTTTAGATGTACAAGTGCGATACTCTGTATTCTACAGAAGAAAAACCTAGTTTCGTTTCTATTTTCTTTTAAACCTTCAAGTTTTCCCCTCATTCTTTTTATACCCGGAGAGTTTGTTAGACAAGTTCTTATCAACAACACGACTAGAGAGTTCTCCCGCCAGTGGGAACCGAATCGACAAGGTCATCACGCCTGAAACTAAAATATGATTCTGGCCCTTTCGACAAACATAGGGAAGAGAACCTGAAGTGCAACTGGGAAAAAGTATTCTTTAAGGTTCAAGGTGTGCTTTTTGGAAACTAATAGTTCATTGAAAACGGGAAAAATCAATATGAATATCACGAGAAAAAAGTTGAACATTCAGCTGCAGTTTTTTACGGTTTAAGAACATCATAAAACTATATATAAAATGAGATGTTCATTTATATGAAGTTAAAAATGGGGTTATTTTTCATAATTTATAATATTACTAATAATCTACATCTATATTTATATTCATAATTTTTTTTATTTTATATAAAAAATATCATAAAACAATTGCAAGCAATTTTAAAATTTATTAGTGGAATTATCAATGCATATTTCAAAATAAGGAGTATGTTCAATTAATAGCGAGATTCAATAATGCCATTTTTCATAAACAAGCATAAAAAATAAAAAAGTCTAGGAAATATTAATTCTAATCGAAATAATTCTAATAAAAAATAATGATATATTTGACTTCCATAAAAAAAACAAGGAAATATTATATTTTCTTGTCATATTATGAAAGTCCAATAGTTCAATAAAGTTTTATGTTGGTACTTTTGATTTAAATATATATTTCTATATAAAATGAATTTTCTTTTAGAGTAAACACTATTTTGAGTGGTTTTAGAAATTCTCTAATCACTTACCTATAAACTTGTTTTTATCATTATTTTTCCTATTTTTAAAAAAAATTGTTCATATTATTCTATTTGTTACCATTTTTATATTAAATAACTTTTATTTTAAATCAGGTGATTATTACCTTAATTAGCATATGATGAGAAATGAAGAAATGAGCTTGCGAATTCATTTTTAAGCAATGGCATGTTTAAAATTTGTTAAGGTAAAGTTATTTAAAGATAATCTTGAATTATTATGTTCATTACTATTTATACTCATTAAGAACATTCATAGAATGCCTTTAAATGACCAATTTATTTGAGTTCTCATAAAAAGTGCTGCTTTTTCAGAAAATTAATTGGCATTTTATTCTCCAGTCGATAATATTTGTGTTTTATTCGCTTAAATCTAATTAAAATTTGGACATTTTTATTTAGTTTTATTTTTCATGCTTGCTCTTGAAGTGTTGATATTGTTACGAGAAAATAATTGGGTAATGATAGTAGCATAAACTAAACATTTCCAGGTTAACATGGCTACTACAAGTTGAATAACCCCAGCCCTTTACTACTATCTTAGTATTTAAAATAAAAGTTTGAAGAGCAGCATTCCAACTCAACTGTCAAATAATTGTAATGCTGTCCTAATTATTGGAACTGCGAAAAACTGTAGCTAATAGATAAATGTATAACTCTCTTAATATACAAAGTGAAAAATTACTTTAACAACTTTCTTGTCCGTTATATCTTTTTCCATCGAAACCACTGTAGCTATCCTTTATACATAACATTAAAAAATTCAGATATTTTTATCATTATCTCTAAAATAATAAAAGTGTCGTTTAAATATCTTAATTCTCTATTAGATGTTCTACAAGCTTTGAATATTACAGATTTATATTTATGGACCAGAATTTATTTCTGCAAATAAATCAGATATCACTCCTTTTGTTAAAAAGTAATATTACAATGTAGTTATAAGTAGCGCCATTCAAAAACACAGTCCCAATTATTATTGATAAATTGTAATTTTAATCCAATTTAATGCCTTGGAGAATAAATACAGCAAGTCAGTAAATCGAAATTGAAATGAAATGACGTTCTTAGTTTCAACACTTTGCACAACCTGAGTACAAATTGCTAGATTCATTCACAAAATTTAGAGATTCTTGCCCTAAACTAATTTTTTTAGATATTGCTATAAAATAATTAGAGAGCATAGTATTTAATATTCTTTATATCGTTTTCTTCTTCAAAAGAAACTTTTACTTCATTGATAAGAAAATTTTCTTCACTAAATAAGTCAATTACAAAAATTTATAAACTTTGTTTTGCCGGAAAATGCAGTACTATTTCTTTGCCGAAATATCTGCTCGTTATTTGAACTCATAATAATAGATTCTGACGGAATGGTAGCAGACAACTAAGGATATATGATTGTTTAAACCTGATTAAATAATATGATTAGAAAACAAGTTGAACTACTACTGGTTGACTATTGAGTTGTCAAGTAAATATTGTGAATTTTTGACAGCTGAGCTGATATTTATGGAATGGTTTTCACTAAAAATTTTCATCTAATAATCGATTGAAAATCTTGAAGATAAAAATGTCGTTCAACATATATATATATATATATATATAATGTGTAAGTGATACAAAACTGAAACTCTCCCTGTAAAGTTTTCATCTGATTTTCTATATCTGAATTGAAGACAATATTTCAAGACTCTAGAGTTTTTTTTCTTTTTTTGAGAAGAGTTCTTTCTAATAGGGAATTTGGAAAAACGGTTAAGATATCAGTATGATTTTTTATTTCGTTGCTTTTTAATGCATAATACATTTGTAGTTTACTAAACACATTTAATTTAAAAGCTTAAGGAGATTTTCTATAGAAAAAATGCAAAATTATGAAGAAATTGCTTGTTTAAAATATACAAGATTTGTTTAAACTAGACAAGTTGCAAAATAAAATTATCAACTTTTAAAGTATAATTCCTGTTCCCCGGTATCCATATTATATTCCATTTATAATATATTTTAACAATTATCTTATTAAATATTATAATTTGCAGTGGGTATTTAGGAAAATGTATTTTAAAATTGCTAATGTATTATAGAAAACGATTTACTCCTAAGTTAACAAACCTCCCCCTAGTATCAATTCTGATGATAAACTTATCATATTTAAAAGTTAAAAGCAGCTTATTTTTCGTTTAATAATATTTCTTCGATATATAGCGAGTGAAAATTTAAAAAATGTTCAAGAGTTAAAAAATGTAAAGAGTTAAAAATTTAAAAATGCTTTAGGGCATGAAGTTTGCTAGCATTTAGATTTTAACTTTCATGTGCATAGATCAATATGTTGACTGCTTCTTCAAAAATTATTGATATTATTTTAAATTATAAAAGGGATAAATATAAATACGATGATTGTTTAAAGCGGACAAGAGCAATGACATTTTTTTAAATAAAGCAACTTGCAACCATTTTTTTGATTTTTTTTAATGATATTCTCCCATTTATTGTTGTTTGATCCATTGTATTAACATCAATAAATGACATAGTACCATAAAATTTCAATTTATGGAGTTTGTTCTTATTAATTTATTGCTGTCATTATTTGGCCTTATAAGAATATGTAAAACCTTAATCATTTTCCTTAAAAGGTATCCAGATTAGATATTGTATGGTTAATTAAATTGTTATGCATATCTGTTTTGTACAAAGGTAATTACACTACATTGCAGAAAATACATAATGTTTATGCATACATATATATGAAATAAATTGTATTTCCTTTACTTCAAATTTAATACATTATTCACATGTGTACCAAATTACTCAGAAGTGGGAAATTTCATGCATTCAAAAAATGATTTTTTCAAATAATATTTAATTAAAGTTTAACCCTATTATCAATAACAATTACAAAATGTAAATTATAGGATAATGAAAAAGAAGTATCTTTCCACCAAATTACAAATCCAATCACAGAAATGTTATCAGCACTTATTATTCATACTTAGAATTACTTAAATTTATTACATTTATTTATTAAGTAATAAAAGTGTTCTTTCTAAGACTTTCTTGAGATATATATGCAGTATACAATCAAAATCAGAAAAAATTATCTTAGGCATGTTTTAACAATGTCAGAACACAGAATATTTAAACATTATAGCTTTTTAAATATATCGGATCTGGAATAGGAAGAAAAACTGAATTTAAACACTAAATAGTTTAAATAAATACTAAACAAATACATAATATATTTAATTTCAATCATCACAAAATAGCAAGTTATTTCAATATTGAAACATTCATGAAGGATAACATGATAGTATAGTTTTAGATTAAGGGTATATAGACAATATTAGCTATAGATAGAGTTGTTTCAGAATATGTGAAGTAAAACTAGGCATTGCTGAAATCAATATTATTCCATTAAAATACGAGCCATGGTTCATGAAAAATATTTGAAAGTAATAATAGCAACAATTCAAGTATTTAAAGAAACTTGACATATTGCTAAAATATTTTATTTTAATATTTGGTATCTAAATTCGTATAATCAAGAATGGAAATTCGTTAGGCATGTTTTTGAACATATTGTGTTAGAAATCGAATGTTTATATATGAGATTCTTAATATAGAGAACAACAGGATGTGAGAAATGAATGTATTTTCTTAAAAACCACCAATAGCAAATAATTTATAGCAACAGGTGAAAGAAATTTCTGATAACAGATTTTTACTCTGGAACGAAGTTTATGAGGTTGCCCCTTAATTTGGATTCCTTTATATAAAATCAAATTACAGAAGAGTTAAATAAGAGGAGAGAGTTTTTGGAAGACTCATGGTTTTACAAATTTATAAAGTAATTGTAAATGGCTACTTTTTTTTTTTATTATACCTGAACATTTTGAATAAATATAAGTCATTCTTATGTATCATTTGGGGATAAAAATAGAAGTAGTACCTAAATATGGTTCCCATTCCCAGATAAATTTATCACTTGGCAATAATTTTTTTGCGGAAAAGTATGAGAGCTTAAGTAAATATATAATTATTCTTTTGCAAATTTAACTCAAAAGAATGAGCTTTTATTGAAATTTTATGAGCCTGATTATATGTAATCAGTTTAAGAACTTATGCACTTTATTCCCATTTAAGAAATTCATTAAAAATACACATAAATATTATAAATGTGCATTTATTTTTAATAAATAGTTTACAAATGAATTAATTAAAAATTTAATTGATAATCTTGTTTTTTCCCATTTTATAAGTCATTATTTTAATATAATACTTTGTTTGAGATGGAAATTTAACATGAATGATGATAAATACTTAACAAATAGTAGTTTTCAACTTTCTTCTTCACTTACATACTATTTGAGAATTTACCTGTGCCGTAGAATTTACTATTTTATGTTATAAATTTATACAGTACTTAATAATAGGTTAAAATGCATATTTTATCCATATAAAAGAACATTTTTAGAATTATTCGAAAATAATTTCAACACTTTTTTGAACATAAAACAATTAAATAGATATTGATCCTATCTAATTCACATAAGGGTAATTTAAATATTATGTTTTGTAATTTCTATCATTATTTGGCCTATCTGCAAATTATACTAAATATTCTCTTATGTTATTAGTTAGATCTATCATGACTTTGTAGCTAAAACTTAATTGAATTATCAAATTTGATTCTATTAAATCTTATAGGAACTGTACCGATTTTGTTTCATTGGGAAATATGTATATATGAGCAAGCTTCTAGAGCCAAGCAGAGGTTTAAACTTCTATCTTACGTTATATACTTTTTTGTGAATACTTAATTTTGAGGTGTGTTGACTTAATAAAAAGTCTGTTCTCATAATTTAATACGAATAAATTTAATGCTTGTTAACTGATAAAAATCTTATGATACAAACTTTATACTATACACAAAATTTTTTAACAAAATTTCATTTTAAAATTATAATTAAATTAATTACATTTCATAGAAACTGATTTAAGAATTGAAATAATTTTTATTAATATCAAGAATTGTAATTTTTCTTAATCAAAATACTTTTAAATTTTTTTAACAATAATTTAGAAGAAAATAAAGCACTTGAATTAAATTTAATATTATAGGGGATTAAAGATATATAGCTTGTGTAATAAAATACATATTATTTGTAACTAAAAAATAAACTATTTTTTAATTACCTTTTAACTCCGTAAAAGCTGAATAAAAATCCGTGCATAGGAAAAAAACCCTGAATTTAGAATATTTAATAAGTGACATGATATATTTTCATTTTATTTAATTTAATAAAAATGCAATCATTATTGGATTTAATTAATGCAATAAAATAGATTGAATAAATAATTTCAATCTTGAATATACTAAAGTTTGAAATATGAATGCAAGTTTAACATTTATTGCTAAATATTAAAGAGTATTCAATTTATAGAAATTAAATAAATGTTATTTTCTATAAACATTTTCTGTAAGACGACATTAATTTTCACAAAAAATATCGTCTTATATAAATAGCACACAAAACAATCTGTCAGATATTGTTCAATTGCAAGTGTTCATTTTATTTCAATCTATTTCAGTAGCAGTATTGCATTCCTGTTCTTATCAAATTTGGAGAAAAAAAATCTGATTTATTGGCAGTTTTCGACATTTACGTGATCTTTTTATTGATTGAGATCCTTACTTGAGAAACCACACAACAAAAGGTCAATTTGATATATTTCCTAAGCCAGGAGTGAAACACTTGCAACTAAACAGGTTTGGTTTTTGAGGTGGGGGTATGATCTTGGGGCCTCATTTAGGGTTTGCACCCTTGAAGAATCTCCTAAGTAGTGTCCACAATTGAAGATGGAGCCTCGGATGAAACTGAATCTTGCTCAGATTTTGGAAGCTTTTCATCGGTAATTTGAGACTTTCATATTTATTTTGTATTTCTCTTGCCTTCTAGAAAGCACATTTATTCTTAGACGGAAAATAAATATTTATTTTTAATTACATGTATGATTATTTTGAAAAATTTTTAAATAAAAAAATAGTTTTTTCAACGTAAATATTATCTATTTTTCATTGGTCATTGATCTCTATGATTTTTAATTATTTTATAAGTAATCACACACTATAAACAAAGGATAACGTTTAATGTTTTTTTTTGGCAAGACTATTTTGTATTATTTTTAAGCAAATTAATAATTCAAATGTCATATAAATAGCATATAATTAACTGTATTCTTAAAAGGGAAATGTATTAAGCTTATGCAAAAATAAATGCAAACGTATTTGATATTCTACTTAACGTCAGAAATTTCACTATACGTAAAATGTTTTTATTTAATAATTTAATTGTTTTATATATAGATTATATTATATTGTATATGCGCTAATACATGCTATATGCTATAAGCGAATTTATCATTTTATATATTTCAAAATATGTAAATAACTAAATTGTTTTTGAAAATATGAACTCATTCCATTAATGTAAATTCATATACATTTACATGGAATTACTCACAATATTTAAGTATTTAAATTCAAAATATAAGTTATGTGATGCATTTCAGTTTATCACTCTTTTTAATTTCAGTACTATGTATGTATATTTATTTCATTGAAAATATTGGTAGAATTACTTACATAAAATTACTTGCATAATTTTTATATTAGTGAATTCATTTTTAAGCACATAAGGGAATTTACTTGCAAATTTCATTTTTGTAATTTGCTACATTTTCGATAAAATATAAATTTCTAATAGAATGTTTAAATTATGAAATATTTAATAAGTATATATTCTAGTCAAATTATTGTATATATTTTGAAAATATTTCGGGTAGAATTTTTCATATTGCAATAAAGTAATAACATATTAGTTACTGAAAATCCTAACAACGAAATTTAAAATAATTCGTACCAAAAGTTAATGAGTCAAATATTAGAAAATTTGCATGCCTATTTTTAAATGAAATGTAAGATCTAGATTATCTGTAGTATCAAGTAAAATGTTTAAACTAAATTTTTTTTATAAAAAATGTAATGTTAATTCATGCAATATACTAATTTTAAGCAAGTTCATTTTTAGTTAACTCCAAGGATTTTATTATTAAATATGAAATGATGCATAGCTAAGATTAATGTTCAATATCTGGGTTTTTTTTTTTTTTTTGCTGTATTGTTTTTAATGGTTTTTCATTATATACAATTACAAGTTTTTACTAAATCATATAACTTTGACTCAAATGGATTTTGAAAACTTTGTTGATTAATAAATCCATATAACTTATATATTATATATTCAAACAATAACTTTAATTTTTTTTTATAAATATGTGCTACAAATCATAATGAATATTGAAGTAAAATTATAATAAATATAGAATAATCTTATTTTGCACTTAAATATATATTAATTATTAGAATATTATAAAGTGATTAGTTTTAACATCCATTATAAGTTCTTTAAAAATTCAGTAATAATCAATGCAAATAAAATCAATGATTCTTGAAAATTCTGTTATGTAAAAATTCCCTATTTAATACCTCGCATGCAATGTACGTTACGTAAATTCACTGTGATTTAATATGCATTTTTTAAAAAACATTAACAACTAAATATTATATATGAAATTAACTTTAATTGTAATTAATACGCACAATGTATGACTTTTGAAATGAAATCATTGAATATATTAATTTTTTGTGATTGCAATAATCATTTTCTTATTTGAAATTTTTAAAAAAACAATTTAATGTTACCACATTGTTTGTAATTTATACTGGAAGAGATTTTAGGAATAATTCCTTATTTTATAAGACATGGAAGATAACTCTAGTTTCCAGATTATTTTTTATTTAGACGAAGATATTTTAATTTTCAGATAAAAAATTAATTTTTGTTCCTAGTACATAATAAGATTTTAAGTTATAAATATAAACAGGGGCTAAATGTTTTTTATTTAAAAAATAATGCTGAACATTTTTAATGTAAAATTATTCATTAAAATACTTTGATAAATTACAGTAATAGACATTGTTCCTTTTTGTATTTTCCGTGTTTGTTAATGGCTCCTTACTTTTGGCTATTTCACTAGGCCTTTAAATTTTTTTCCACATTGTTTGTAGATATTTGCCATTCGTGTACTCATATCTAGTCAAGATCAAATGCATAGTAGAAGAGACTTGTAATGTATTTTATATTTTAACTGTCAGTTGGGAGAAATATTAAAAGAGAAATAATAAATACGCTAAATTTAAGAAGAGAATCCTTTTTATTTTTCTTAATTTTTACTCAAAATATGAACACTTATAGTTGAATAACTTTTTTCCATTTTAGAATATTTCTTAAGTTTTTGATTTTAGTTTTTTATATTATAACCTAGTATTTTTACAAGTATTCAAAGAATATAACAAAGTTAAAAAAATTTTGTTGATTGGAATAAGTATTATCTCTTAAATACGAAAGAAAAAGAGATTCGTTGATTTCTTGTGCATCAAAATAAAATTTAATAAAAATATGTAATAGTTACTGTAACCACAAACTGTTGAGTTGGCAAAATTCAAATTTTTTTACAAGTTTATATATTATACTTGGAGAAAGCATCTATATTTTATTGAAAAATAATATAATACTTATTTTTCAATAAAATATAGATGCTTGAAAGAATAAACATTTATGCTTTCAAACATATTTATTTCTTTAATGGAGTAAGAAGGAACTTTTTTATTCATTTATCATTTCATTTTACCATCAGAATAGGAACAATGAACTGTTTACAATAAACTGTTTGTTGTTTGGATTGTTAGATTTTTTTGTTGTAATCTTGGAACAAAGAAAAGTTTAAATTTTGGAATGACTTAATAACCTGAAAAGAAAGCATTTATATGAAATTTATTCCCTTTAAGATAACTTTGATTTTTTAAAAAAGAAAACTATTTTGGTGTTATCTACGTTTTACCATAAATATAGTCTTCACTTACTGCAATAAGTAAACAAGGATTGTGTGAATATTTTTTTAATTTATCACCTAATATAATAATAACAAGTGTTATTATTGTATTAAGTGATAAGTTTATTAAATAAAAAGTACATAGATATCGAATGAAAATATTATGACAGAAATATTTTCCAAGAAAAAATGCATTCGACTTTGACAGCTATCATATTAATATAAATTTCTTACCTCCATCTCGAAAGAAATGCGTAATTTTTTATCAAAGACATTGAAGTCTTTGTAAATTCCCAATAACTAGATGTGGCACAGTTTGGAAGTTCTTCTCGTAAATCAATTATCTATAATCAAATGCATAAGGAATTTGCATGGTATGGAGTAAATAAAAATTTTTCATGTTTTAACTAGTTAAAAAAATACAAAAATATAATTATGCACTTGTTCAAAATACTTTATTACCTGAAATGATAAAACTGAGATTAATTTTACTGAAGTAAAATTGCTAATTTAACTTATTAACTTCAAGTAAAGATTAAATTAGTTAAATAATAAATTATCATTAATATTATATATACTTTCCTGGAAGAAAAAAAAATGAAAAATAATTATGATTTTGTTTTGTTAATGAAACATAAATGATTTCAATGAATATAAAAAAGCGGATATAATGAATACACTTTTGTTTTTTGTTTTATGTTTTTTTGATATTCTCACTATAAGATCTCGCCAAGACTCACACTTTTTCTTTCAACTTGATATTTAAAACTCAATATAGTTTCGAAATGTCCAACAAATTCTTACTAGGTATTTTTTTTCAACATTTTTATTATATATATTATAGTCCTTTTTATATAAATTAAGCCTGATTACTTAGTTGTAAATAACAAAAAGGATTTTCTGAATGAGTCTCTCAGCATAAATCTTTTTAATATTTTAATTAATTTGTTCTATAGCTTACGTTTGATGTAAATAATGCTAATGAAACATTTAATTTTTCCACTCTAGGTTTCATCATTCAATGTCAATTTTAAAAACTTATCTGCAAAAAAGAAATTGTTTAATTTTTTTTAATAAAGTTTTATTAAGAAAATATACTGATACAAATCGGAGTATTTTTCAAATAAATTTAGAAAAAGAAAAATATTTTTTTCAGTAAGCAAGAAAAAAAATCTTTTCTCTGTATAAAATATTTCTAATTTTTATAAAAACTTCTTTCCCGCTTTTTTTTAGACGAAAGTCTTAGTAAAAGTTAGATATATTAAAATAAAGAGTTTAATCAAATATCATATCTCTTATAGTACTTATATTAGTTAGATCAAATATCATATCTCTTATATATCAAAAATATTTGCGTTGACATACTTTGATAGGTGTGATCATAAAATTAAAAATATTTAAATCTTTTCCATTTGGTTAAATGTTGGTAAAAGAAAAATATTAAGTTTAAGAAATTGAAGGACAAATATTGTTACGAAAAAAAGTAGCATAATATCGCAAATTAAATTAATTTTGATGACGGGAGATATATTATTTTTATTCTTCAAAATTATTTAAAGGCTTTATATATATATATATATATATATATATATATATATATATATATATATGTATATATATATATAAAGCCTATTTATAGGCTATATATTTAAACTATAAAATATATATATATTTAATATATAGATTCTAATAAATACAATTTTCAAGTAATAAAGATGTTTGTATACTTTCATTGAAAAAAATTATGCAATTTTCCCTGAATTTAAAAAAATAAATGAAACAATACCCGTCTATTTCTTTTTCTCAATGTTTATTTCATAGATAAATGTCAGAGATTAAGACATCGAGTTGTATTATATCATCACAGATATCCATTAACATAACAGAAAAAGCGTATTTTGAAAATATTATCGTTATCTATTGATAAGGTGATCTTTATTACAAATTTAGAAAAAAAAATTGGCTTTGAAGATCAACAAATATGATTTTTCTCCGACTGAGTTATCTAGTGGGTAAAGTACAATTGAAATATTCCC
>JAPDSC010046026.1:0-11418 GCA_026290005.1 Latrodectus geometricus
CAATGCTCAATGATCCTTCAGACGATGAATCGCATGATTCAAAATGCAAATGTTGTCCCTGCAAATGTTCTTGAACTTCAGATTTCATTGTTGCTTTTAAAAGGAACATACTTCACGTTCTGTAGAAGCTTGAGACTTGTCATGGATGTAAATATCAATTTAACTGCATTTAATTATTTTAAACGAACCGCTATTTTAGATATATTTATATCAATTTTTAAATAATATTTTAAGCTAAGGACAATACCTCTATTTTATCTCAATATTTGTATGTGAAAAAAAATTTAAAAAAATATGCAATTATCGCTTTAGATATACATATTTAAAGTATGAGTTTGTACCCCACCTAGAAATAAAAAATAAAATCTAGATTTATTAATGTTTATATGTATCTTCAATACGCAAAATTATATTGCTAATTCAAAACATTTTAAGATTTTGAAATTTTCAAATTTGTTAAAATTGAAACTTAATCATCACAATTTTAAAAACTTATATAATTGTAATTAATTATGACCATATAAATTCAAGGAGAAATTCTCAGATTTGAAATAAAATCATATTAGTAAAAGATCTTACTCGCTTAGTTATGACAATAAATAAGAAAATGTTCGTGTTTCTCCATTACATAGTTGTCAGAGCGTTTTATTCAGATTGCACCACAGTTGCCATATTAAGTACAATTTAAATCTGTTTTGCCCATTTCTATTTATTTGTAAAACAATAGTTATAAGGGGAACTACTTTGATATACCCCCCCCAAATCGGAAATTTGGCGACTTTTTTTCCCTCACCAATCATAATACCTGTTTTTGGCGCCTTTTTATACTCGCCAAGATGGATTCTCGCTAAATACAAATAATTAACATATAAAAAACTTTAAAATAAAAAATCAGAAAATGGTACAAAATACAAGAAAATACTAAATTTGGCAACAGCAAAAACCTAAAAGCTGAAAAAACCTAAATTGGTAACACTAAAATATGGAACAGCAACCCTAAAAAGTCTGTAGGGAGTGCCAGATTTGGCGCGTACTCTTGGGGGGGGGTATATCAAAGTTGTTCCTTATAAGGAATGAAATTAAAGATTTTATAAAATTGAAAACAATGAGTGGTATTGTTCTAGCTTCACAAATTTCTTCAGGTGTCTTGTAAATGTGTAGAAATGCAAATTTGAGATAATTGTAGTAATTTTTATATCAGCTTAAATATGTGCCGATAAAACAGTCACTAATTAAAAATCCATGATTAGTTTCGATTTAAAAACGAGCATGTCAAATATAAATAGAATTCTGCTTTAAATATGTGGCTAAATATAACTGATTCATAAACATTTTAGACCGAATTTTTGTAATTTAAAAATATTAAAATTTAGAAAATTTTAATGAATTTTTATAATTTTTTTTCCATAAAGTAATCTTAACTTTTAGACATTTTCTTAATCATGAGATTAACAATGTATTTTATAGACGATGCCAAAGAATCGTTACTTCTCAGCTTTTGAAGTTTTCAAATTAATATCATAACTAAATATTCATTAAATTAAGTTTTCAGGAAGAGGTTTAAATATATTTCTGTAGATATTAATTACTTGTTCGGTAACTCAATATGTATTATTAAAGACAAAATATCCTTTTAATATTCTAAATAATTAGAGCCCTTATAATTAGAGCCTTTATTGTAAAAACATGCTTACAGAATAGTCTACGAATCCAAAGTTATCTAATTTTTACTTAGATTAGTGTCGGCTAAGAAATATTTTTAAATTTCAAATCATTTGAACACAAGATGCAAGAGATCTTAATTTTTACTCGAATTTTTTAAAACGGGTATTAAAGTTTTGAATTGGAAGCTTTTTTTATTTACAAGATTAATATGCAAAATTAGATTTTTGCAATGAAATTTGGATTTCAAATTTAATTTTATGTAACTAAGTAAATGAATAATTTTAAACGAGTTTAAGAATCAGAAAATTTAAGTACATAATAATTTGACGCACAGTAAAAGATTTTTTGAAAATATACATACGTAACTAGTAACGCAATTATGTATTCAACTTCTCATTTAAATAGTTTAACTTTCCAATCTATAGTTTTCCATAACTAATCTCCATGATTGAAAAAAGGTAATTTAAACTATGTTAAATTTTCTCAGTAACTATATTTAACGAATTTATTAATATGAAAATTATCACGAATTAGAAAATTGTAAGGAAATTATAAGAAATATGTTTGTTAATCATTTTTATAAGTTTTTTATTTCTTTCAGAAATAATACGTATCTGAAAAAAATTACTTCTATCTTTGATGTAATTATCTTCAGCTTAATTAAATAATTTAAAATTAGGCTTTGTAAAACTGAAGCTCCGATAGGACTTAATATAAAAAATATAAGTATCATTTCCAGTAATTGTAAAATCAATTACATAAAATAATTTTCTTATTATAAAGATTTTACAATTTATATTTTGATTATCATAAATAAAAGTTATTTTACGGAACGTTACAAGCTGAAAATATAACAAGGAAAATGTTAAAGATGTGGATTTTTAAAAATCAAATTATAACAAAAATTCTTTTTACTCAGTTTTTACATTCATATAGGGATTAGTTCGGGCTTATTTTTACCCATATAATATTTTGAACATGAAAAATAATAATTTAATCTATATATATATATATATATATATATATATATATATATATATATATATAGTTGTAAACTAAATTCTGTGTCACGACAGCCCTTCTATTTGCTACCGGGACATATATAGAAGAATATGTCCCAGTTATCAGGTAAACCTAACTATAAACCTCCAATTTTAAGTTCCCAAGTATGTTTGATATTCAGTTTTATCGACTCACTGAAGAAAGGAAAGGTTAAGTCTACCTTACCCAGCCCGAGAATAGAACCTATGACATTATATATATATATATATATATATATATATATATATATATAAAGTGAGGCAAGTCTGACTCGCCCCTCCCGGGTTTAGCAGTAAGACCCCGGGGGGTGCGTTGGATTTCGAGGGTGACAGACATGATCATACGGCCATCTTGAGACTCAGAAGTTGGCATCTGAAATGCATGACGTTCGATTCTGGGCACAAAGTCTTCTCATTGTGCAATAAATGCAATCTGAGGCCGGCTTCCCCCGATGACATCCTGGATTGTTTGGGGTTCACTCTGGTGGATGTTCGCGCAAATCCACTACTGGTGCTCGACTTCGCTAGGGTTCATGGTGTCATGGATTTGATCTAGCTGACGCTAGATCTCTGTTGAGAATTGTGTGATAGGATTCAGTTTTTAGTACATTTACAGTATGGATGTGATTTTATATGTAGTCTAATATCTGACACATGACAAATAATGAGTAAATGAGGAATAAGGGGTCTGACAGACGTCCTTAATTTTAAATAATCGTCAAGAGAGAAATGCTGAATTTGTAGCTCCAGAATATTTATGTCATTGTGGGTTACCAGATTCTCGACTACTATAAACAATTGTGATATACTGCGAAGGAAAGCAATACACTCCGGTCCGAATATTCGTTGGTTCCAGAATATCATATTGATAGAGCTTATGCAAATATAATTTTTCGTAATAACCGCCAAATGATTTTTAAGAAAGTTTGAATAATAATTCCCCTATCTAATACACAACAATTGTGCGTATAATAATATTTACCACTATGTTTCTACAATTTCAAAGATAAATAGCGAGATCACAATACTAGTTCTTCAATGCAAGTGTTGT
Organism: Latrodectus geometricus; assembly: GCA_026290005.1. Classification (NCBI taxonomy): domain Eukaryota; kingdom Metazoa; phylum Arthropoda; class Arachnida; order Araneae; family Theridiidae; genus Latrodectus; species Latrodectus geometricus. The sequence continues at coordinate 3,757 of JAPDSC010046026.1, forward strand.
TTCTCTATTATATGTTCCTATATCTGGAAGACGAAATAATTGCCTGTGTTTAAGTGCTTGCATCAGCAGAAATAGATAGAGAGTACAAAATAAATAAAAAAATAACAGAAAACTTCGTGTTTGTGTGTGTCAACGCACATAATAATACTATAAGCATTACCATCCAAATTAAAATTTTTTGGCGCAGTTTGTCCTTTTTGGACCTTGCGCCTCAAAATCCAACCAACCATCCAAATTAAAGGGTTTCTTAAAGAAAATTACTCAGGTGGCTTCAACAAATTAATTAATTTTTGAATAAAGAAGCAAAACGTTTACAAATCGAGCTACATTATCCTGCACACAGTGCAAATAGAATAATTCAATTGAAACTTATATTCAGCTGAAACATTGAAATTTATATCCGTGTATGGCAACAATATTTAAAAATTATGAGGTTATATAAGAATTGCTTATCCACAAAAAGCCAACGTTGTTATGTTGATTTTAGTATAGAACTGATTTTATTTTAATCAAGCAAACTCTTATTTTTAAATAAAATGCCCGCTTTGTCACCGGATGTTCTTTATTTTGTGTTGCATGTTATGCAGAAAGCATTGAGAAAATATGAAAAGGATTTCCCAATTTTTTGCAAATATCGGTTTTCAGAACTCGCCAAAAGGCGCATTCCGAATCATTTCACTTCCGAAGTGGATATATTGATGAGTAATCTTTTGAAAACTTCTGATTGTGATGAATTTGTACCTCTACCACTGTTTGAGGAATTTGAAGAACACATTTCCAACCTTCAAAAATCCTTCGATTGGAAGTACTTTTTATGGGTTGGTGCTCGTTACATCGTTCTATTTTATGCCGAAGGATGCGTACCTCTTGCCAAAAGCTTTCTGGATTTGGTAATTGTTCTTCAGCGTCACAAATTCCATTCAAGAAAATGCATTTGGAGAGAACTTCAGCGAATTGCTGTCCTTGAAGCTAATGCTGTGGAAAATACTGAAGAAAATGTGGAAGCAGAAGCAAGCGCTGACTCTGAAACACGTGAATTTGTGTTGCGACTTATCGAGTACGTGTATACATTGTATTTATTTGATGTACCACAGATAATTCAAAGAAATCTCCAAAAATTTCACGAAAATGTTGAAGGAGTTCTAGATGCCGTTAAGATTGCAGTACCTCCTCTATTGAGTGACCCAACTTTAATGCAAGAAACGATAGTTAAGGAAAGGGAAAGCGATGCGGGGCATGTCCTTAAGAAACTCATTTATGGTTTAAGATGTCAAGTTGAAGATTATGATAAAACTAAATTTATTGGTACTCTAAAACTATACAAAGATGCTGTAAGAGACTTCAAATACTTAATGGAGAACTGTAACAATTCTCAATTGTTGTGGTGGAAACTGAAGTGGTCAATAAGAGCAATTTTAAAGTTTTATGGTTTGATAGGAAACCAGATAACTTACACAAAGGTGAACTTCCCTACCCTTGAAAGTGATAATGAAGTAAACTTTCCTGAAGTTCAGGAACGAGGTCATGAAACTGCTGAACTGATACCTCAAAGCTCATCGGAGGAAACTCAAGGAAAGTGCTCTTCGTCTGGTTGTAAGCGTTGTTAAAATGACAGAAAAATATCGACTAACTAAAAGGCTTAAACTATAAGCAACTGTTAACAAAGAGCGATTTGAATCTCTTAAATCTTAACACTTTTGAAGCTCTTTTTTTTAAAATTAAAAGCTTTTTAAGTATACAGGTTAAAAATATTAATCTTGTGTATTTCAGTATTTAGAACTTGTTAAATTTGAATAAAATTGATTTGAAAATAGGACAGAGTTTTAGGTCTTTTTTTTTTTTTTCAAATTTTATTCGGTATAAAGCAAACTGTTCTATATGTTTTTATATAATCTTTCACAAAATTTATTCTTGTTCTGAACTTTTCTAAGGTGCCAGCCAAATCGTTAACGCTCTAGTTTGGGGTTCCATTTTTCGCGAATTTGAGTGTTGCCATAATTGCTTACAAGGGTTACAAATCAACTGAAAATTGTTCATCGTGTATTCTGCAATCTCTAGTTTATCTAGTCAGGTTTTGGAAGCCAATGATAAACACTAAATTTGGTGAGTATTATTAACAAATAGCTATGAATTCTTAACAGTCAACTTGTGTGTGAAACTTTTTATTGTAATTAACAAATGACTTAAAGGTTGCTATACTTCAAATTGATGCATACTTTGAAAATATTGCAGCTTCTATTGGCATGATTACGTAATAATAGAATCTTGCATTTATTTCTGTATTTTATTTTGAATAATTTTTACTCTTGTAGGTAATGTATTTTTCTCGTTAGAGAGTTGAGTAAGTTTATTTCAAACTTGTTTTTTTAAATATTAATTCAAAATATTTCTATAAAAGAATTTTTCCCTGTTTATTTTTCACCTTTCAGCAGGTGCTGTGTGGATGTGGAGGTTGTCAGCTCAAACGCGATTTCCTCTTACAGTGGTTGAAAATTGCGTGGACGAGTATTCCGATGAGTATTCCCGGATCAAGTATTCCAAATACCTTACGGTTTTCACCTGAACTGTTTTGTATATTTTTACTTGAATATTTTCTTTTGAAGTGAGAAAGTCCTGGGAAATTCTTAAATGTTTTTAATGCTTTAAAGAAAATATGGCTTTGAAAATTTTTCTTCGAATATATGTTTAACGTGATCGTAAAAAAAAAAAAAAAAATACAAATTTTTTTAAGTTACTAATTCTTTTAAGCATCTGTCTAAAGACAAATATTTATAAGAATATGTAATTTTTTGAAAAAGAATTATTAATGTGAATCTAATATATATAATCTTGTTGTTTCACATGTAATTTATCTTAATATAACCACAGTTAAAGTTTTTTTTTAATTTTACTCAATAATTCGTCAGTAACAAGAAAATAAATTCTGCGTTCCAGAATTTAAATTAGACTTTAAACTTTATGACCAAAATGTGCATTCATAAAAATATTTAAATTATAGTGTTAATTAAAGCACTCGTGACAGCTATATTAATGAATGTCTAAGAATTTTTCAAACTATAGTATGTCAAATGTTTATATTTAAAGTGTGAAATGTGTCCAACTGAGTATTCAAGCAAGGAATTAGCATTCTGTATTGTTTGGAATTTTATTATGATATAAAAATTTCTAAATTAAATAATTTTTATCTTGAGTTTTAGGAATGGAACTTTAAAAATTAAAAATTCAACAAAATTGAGTATAAAAATTCAAAAGTTTACAAAAGTTGATTGCAGATTATTAATTAATTATTATATGATTAGATAATTGCAGATTACAAAAGTTTAAATTTTAAATCTTTAACTTCACTTTCTTTTGATAGCATTCCCAGTGAAGATAATTTGTAACAAATTAAGTTTAAAGAATTAAAGTGTAATAAAAGTTTAAAATTTTTCTCTGGTTTCAAAAAAAGGGAAGATTTTAAAATAAAAAATTGTATAAAAGATAGTCGAGATATTGAAGGGATGATTAAAATGATCAACTGAAATTTGTTTACATTTTTTCGGTAATGGTGCTATAAAATAATAGTTTCGAAGAAAGAAAATGTTCAAAAAGGTATCCCCAATGGAAAATAATTCTTCAGGTATTTAAAGATTCTAGTTGTCATCTCAATATAGAGCAAAATCCCAAACTAAAAGCAAAAGTAGTTTTTAGGTTCAATACCCACGTTGAACTTGATGATTTTTGTAATTTGAGTTCCACTTTGAATTTTTTACTCGTAGTCAAATTATACGTCACGTGTGTAAAACAAATAGTAGTAGAGCGATAATCTGAATTGTTTCTTTTTAAAATAGCTTTAAAGACTTCTCATTTGGTTGGTCCATCACCTTGTACTGTCTGATTACCACTTCTACCGTTCCCTGGTAAATAATCTTCGTGTAAAATCCCTTACAAATGAAGCAGATTTGGGTCAAGCACTCAGATTTCTTGGCCTCTAAAGCCGCTGAGTTTTACCGCAAGGGAATTGTGCAACTGGAGACGTTGACAGGTGATGCTGGTTGCCAATGGGGATCACTTCGAGAACTAACAATAGGCTACACACTTTCTGTAGATCATGTTCCCTTGGGTCCTTATAAAAAGAGCAAGAACTTTCTTGTTTAGCCAACTTCTTTGCCAAAGAAAGTAAAAACCCCATTAACCAAGCAATCACTCATGCCAATATAGAGTATTTAGTCCCTGACTATATCCATTTTGTTTGTCAGAAATCTTGGAATCATAAGTGACAAATAAAATTTTTTATATTAAGTGTCTTATTCAAAATTGGAACAGTATCAAACATATGCATGTGTTGACGTCATATTTCTCGATTACTTATCGATCACACTCGTTTGACTTATAAGTATATTTCATTAAATGAACCAGCCCCTCTGTGTTCAAGTTGTGAAAAGTTTTAACTGTATATTATATGCCTTAATTGACTGTCCTAGTTTTCATCACCATTTTCTTCACATTTTCAGAAGGAATATCATAGCTTCGCAAATCCTATGCCTTTTCTTTCCTCAATTTTTATTTTTATGTACGATACAAATTTTTACAGCTATGGACCTGTGTTTTCTCCTTTTTTATAGCACAGTTTATCACTTATTTCAACCGATTTGCTAGATTTTCAACCGTTTTTCCGCAAAAGTTTTTTTTTTTTTTTTGCACCAGAAAAGGTACTTACTCCTGGTGTTTAATTTCATTATTAATTTTAGTATTAATGACTAAGGCAGGCCGCAAACTCGGTAGACCATCCGATTGAGACACCGTCTTATGGTATACAAACCCCGTCTTATGGAGATCTTAATGTGACGTAGTTATGACGTTGTAATCTGACGTCATGGATATTTTAAACCAATGAGAATTTGTTTACATTCTCATTGTTTACATTCCGTTTCCATTTCCGATTGCAATATTAAAAAAAACATTATTACCTCGATAAAGATTTATAATTAACTCCTCCTCTTCAAATCTAAACTTATAATAACTAGTATTCTCGATATCAACGTGATATATTCTTCCTGCAGAAATTGAAATTAGCGATGTCTCGCGGAAAGTTGCCAGATATTTCAAACCAACTCTATATCCAGATTTGTCTCGCGCTCCGCCCATTTTTTGACGTAGTTAAGATATTTGTGACGTCATTTGGCCTCATGTGAATCTCGCGAGATCTTCGGCTTGTCTCTCGATACATGTCACTTGCGATCATCTACGAATTTGCGGCATGCCTGAGATGATATTTGTAAATAAAGATATTTATTAAGAAGAATACAACATTAGAGCGAATTGTGTTCTTATTTGACAATCAAAGTAATTCTAAGCTGTATCATAATGTTTTGGTGTCATTATGTCTCAAATATTTTAAGGTTCTCGTATAATAAAAATGAACTTATTTAAATACATTATTGAATACATTATTTTTTTATTTTACTTTCACATATATTACATGATATAACTCCAGTCGATTCGATTCTTTAGTAATAAAGAATTTCCTAGTAGATATGGTAGAAATATAAATTTTGTTACCAGAGAATCCTTATTTAAAAATAGCCCTTTTTGCTTATAACATATTTATTATATTTATAAAAGAAATACTATCTAACAATTGTGGCAAAAAATCTTTAAAGTTTAGTAAAAAAACAACTGAAAATAGCAATAAAAAGCTTTAAAGTTTTTTCACATAATTGGTGAAACATTTCAGGAAACAGGCCTAAGCCGTTAATTAGGATCTTCAATCCCTGGTATAATTGTTGAGTATATTGTCAGATAATAATTCATAAACTAAAAATTTCTTAAATAAATGGCGCTATTTAAATTGTATAGCACAAAAGATAGCAATTACTTTCCTTGTATAACACAGAAAAGATAAATTGTAAACTGGCTTATTTTTATTTAGCATTTTCCTTATAATTAACGTTGTAACCCTTGAAATGTATAATCTCGGATCATAAAGTGGTGGCCATTAAACCAGAAATAACAACTAGAATTCTCGGTAAAGCTATTATACATATATTAGGTTGGGGAAAAAGAAATCCATTATTTTTACGTGAAATTTATGTAACTTCTTTTGGATTCACGTTGTAAAAAGGATTAAAACAGTTTTCATGTAGATTTTTAGGTCTTGCGCGTTACGACTGCTGACATGCGGTTAACTTCGATCATTTTTGATATTTTATAGACATTTTCGACGATGCTGTATCCACATGCGAGGTGCATCTCTAACATCAAAAATACCAGAACGGAATCGACGAAACAAAAATTGTACGTAACTGGTTGTTACAGTCTTATGTTGGACGATAAACACCTTTCACAATTTTAGCCACCCGGCTATCTTTTTCACCGTTACAAGAGAAAAACGAAAATGTATCGAATTTTCTTCCATTAAAATTAAATACGAAGAATATGAAAAAAATCTTACATTTACTTTGACGCCCTTCACTATCTAGCTTCAAAAGAAAACAGTCGGCCAATTGAATGCTATAAATTTGTGAATTTTTACTCACTTGAAGAATTTTTTTTCAAACGCCATCATGGATCTAAAAATAAATATTAATTCCTTAATTATTCATGGTAATATATGCTATAATTGATTTTTTATTATTGATTTTTCCAACTTCAAATGATTCACACATTTTGCCCAGCTCTTATCTTGCCTTAGCAGTATTATTTAACACTAAATGAGCTTACAAATTTTTTTTTTTTTTTTCCTGAAAAGAAAATACATCTTAAACATCAATTAATATTGAATGGAATATTTTTCTTAGAAATACAATATTAAAATAATATTTTCAACTAGAATTGAATAATATTATTCACACACATTTTCGTTTTTGGGATCGCGTGGTAGCGAGCCTTATTCTTGTTCTAACGAAATAGCATCGCACTGTAAAACTGCACTTGAAGTAGTCCAAAAGAAAGCAATGTATTTAGAAGTCAATAATTGAAGAATAATAAACGGGAAATGTTGTAATTTGTAGGAAACTGATGAAACTGTAATCAGATTTTCTAGAAATGAATGGAAATTTCATAATTAAATAATTCTGTTGACCAAGGTTTGATTAAGAAAAACTGTTCTTTCACTAACAAATGGCGTACAAAATTCATTATTACTCATATTTCAGTAGTTGAAAGTCCCGCCCAACCTGTCTAGTGGTTAGTGTAACTGACTACGGATGGAGAGGACCTGGGTTCGAATCCCAGATCGGGCATAAATGTACTTTCTCTTTCTCTCTGTTTCTTGTCCTTTCCTCAGATGATGGATTAATGTGGCCCACCCTATAAACGGGTTTGTGGTGGTGTGGCGTGGGCGATGCTACTCGTACCTCCGTGACTTAGATAACAGGTGCCCATTGGGTAATGATAAAATAAGTAGCAGTTTCCGGCCTTGTTGTGGCAAATGGGCTAATGTACTTACTTGCTAATTATGCCCGCCATTTGAAATAAAAAAAGAATCAGTAGTCGAAAATTTGAAATAATTACTAATGAGTCAGCAAAATGGTTGTAAAATAGAACACAATTCTGCTTAAAATACATTTTCCAACTGTAAACATAACAGTAAATAGCATTTTTAAATTTTGACTATGATAATAATTGGCTCTGGTATGTTTGAAATCAAGAATACTCATTTCCAAATATCACACAATACAG
>JAPDSC010046034.1:0-11761 GCA_026290005.1 Latrodectus geometricus
AGAATTGTTGAGCAATATGATGTTCTAAAGGAATATTTCATTGTTAAGTACCTAAAAAGTACAAATCTCTTTTTGATTGACACCTTCAGATTATAAAACATTTGAAAGATCCTAAGACTTTGGCATATCTGCATTTGTTCTTTTTTTTATTTATTTATTTATTTATTTTTTTTTTTGTAAAACTTTTGTACCATATTTACTTCTAATCAAAAAATTGAACCTTTAGTACATACAGTTTGAACTTGTTCGTGGCATTATGTTTAAATTTCAAATGCAGAAGAAATCTGTGAAAAAATTGAAGTAAAGTTGCTACAAATTAATGTCGATTCAGGAAAAATTTGGTTAAATGTAAACAAGATTGAAATGGGTCATAGTGCAACAGCAATACGGGAAGAGCTTACAGATAAAACAATATTTCTACAAAGTGTCAGAAACTGCTACATAGAATTTCAAAGCATTTGCTTCAAAAACTTCATATAACAAATCATTCACTCAAAGATCTACAGTGTTTGTCTCCTTATAATAGAAAAAAGGAAGAGTTTAGGTGTTCATTTAGCAGATTAATGTAACATATTCCTCATGTGAATAAAACTTCTTCATACTTTGATAAAATGAATGAAGAGTGGATTACTTACATGTATGAAGATGTGACTTTGATTGTGAATGATTATGATAATGACGGAAACATCTGTAAATATTGGAATGCGGTTTCCAATATAAAGATGCTGATAGTTATATAAAATATATTATTCTTTCCAGAGTTGTTAAAGCATGTCTGTCGTTATTGAATGTAAATTCCCAATCTGAAAGAGGTTTTTCAACTAACAATTCTATATTCAATTAACAATTATGCATAAATTTACTGTAATTTAATGCATTTATCATGTAACTTATTGATTTTCAGAAAATGTTCATTATAAAAAGTTTAAATTTCTTTATCATTTTTCATTTTGTTGCATTAAAAATTTTAAAAAATCAGAATTTATTAAATAGTATATTCCTTTCTAAAATTTGTTATATTCATAAAACAGAAATTAATATGTAAAAGTAACTTTGGTTTTGTTTAATTATTGAAAAATGTCCTGATATTTCTTGAAAATATTGTCCTGAAAAAAAATTTCAGCACTCCTACCCCTGCAGTATATTTTTAACCTAATTGTTTGGATTTAACAATTAACATAGTTTAACTGACTTGTCATAAAATAGATTCGTTCTTCCATATTCTCTACCTATAACAACTCTTAGTGCAACAAATGTAGAAAAGTGACTAAGTACTGTTAAGATTATTAAATTTGAATAGAAAATTGTTTAGACATTAATTTTATTGCTTGAAGGATGATCATTTTTTTCATAATAACCCATGTTTTGTTTCATAATATTCTTGAAAATCTATAAGAGTTAATTTAATACATTAGTCTATCATATTAGTTTAAATATGATTTACTTTTTCTTTCGTTTTTTATAGGACTGTGGATTACGGTTATCATCTGAAGCTGAAGGAAGCTGCTACCCTCTCGATGACCACATTCTCTGTCGTAGCTGCAATGCTAAAAGAGTTCAAGCATTAACTTCCTGTATGACAACAGAATTATAAGCAGAACATGAATTTTTCATTCCCTCGAATTAAGACAGTGTTGCTAGCACAACTTATATCTTAAATAAGAACCCTTTTTTTTATCACATTCTCATTTTGAGAATTGTTATGTTGCTGTATTTTGATATATAATATTTTTAAGTGTATTATGTTCATAATGTTTATCTAGTCCATATCTTTTTGTTATATTAATGCAAAATCTTCCCTTTCATTTTGCTTTAAGTGCCCTTCTTGAATTGACCACTTATTTATAATATTTAAATGTTTATTTTTTACAAGAATGAATGAATTGAAAATTACATTTCTGAATGTTAGAATATGAAGTGACTACAAAATGCTGTTAAAAGAACTCTTACAAGAATTTTGAAGTTATACTTTTTCCACTGTTTCATATAGTTTAATTAGGTAGTTATATTTGCTTTAATTTTTTTTTTTTATTTTAATAGAAAAATTGTAGCTTTCTGTGTAAGTAAAAAGTTGTTTTATAAATGATATGAATGTGTGATTTGTAGCTTATGCCTACCATTTATGAAATTCTTATCTAGTGAGATACTGAATTATCCTTGTTTCATTACATGTACATAAAATTTTGATATAATTGTTGATTTCTTTATTCCTAGTTTCACTTAGAACTGAACCAAAATGACCAAGTATTTAATATTACAAACTGCTTATTTAATGCAGTGCTTTTTCCTCAATGTCGAAAATTTTTATACCTCTGTTTATAGCTATATGAGATTTTTTCAGTGAACTCTTTTGAATGTTATATATTTCATAATAAATGTTTGTGGTAGTGTTGTTTAAGAAATTGTGTCAAAGCATTTATTAAGGACATGTTAACTATCCAAAATGCAAGTAAATTAAATTTTTAAATTATTTCCTTCTGCATTTGTTTCATTGAATGATTTAATAAGCATGGTTTGTATTGCATTTTAAGTACATTTTTGCATTTTATTTCCTTTACAAATCGTATGAATTTAATGTAAAACATAATTTTAATTCAATAATAATGCCAGGAAACTGTCTAAAATGCATGAATATTTTTAAGAAACTTGTAATTTATCCCATTTTTATGTAATTTATTTTTATATTGTTTGTTATAAAATAATTATTTACCCTACATATGAAAATTTTTATATTTTATTACGTATATTTATTAAACATAAAAGTTGTGAATTTATTAGGTATTTGTATATTTTTAAATTGTGTTTTTGTGTCATAAATATTGATCATTAAAAAAAGTCATTCTATTATTTCATTCTTAATTAGAGTGTTGAAAATTTACGTTAACTACATTATAAGTCCTTTTAATTTAAAGTATCAGCTTTATTTTATTTGTGCCATTCAAAATGAAAATTATGACTTTAAATATTATATATTTAGTGTTATGATTTTTTTTTTTTTTTTTTTTAAATAAAATTTTGTAAAGGTGAAAATTTACTCAGGTATTGGAAAAAGTGCTGCAAAGAACTTTCCAATCCTTCTAAATTCTGAAAGTAATAAAAAAGTTCAATTTGTATAGCACAATTCTATAGTTATTGCATATACTTGAATATCAAGAAATGACATCTTAGAATCCTAATAATGTCAAGGTGTTTCTGATGTGTCAAGGAATGCATAAAATAATCTCTTGGTATTAGAAATTATTTTGTAAATTATATGATGTTTTTAATCTCACATATGGCCTGACTTGATCAGGTCATATCAATGAAATTGTTTACATTAATGAATGTATACAAGAAGTTGACAACTATGGGTATATTATACCAATTCAGTCCAAGATGTGCTAAGGGGATGCCTATTCTTTCTGGCATTTAGGGTAAAGAAATGATAAACTCTGGCAAATTGAGACAGACATGTATTGGCCTGTCAGGAGGGACATAAGTTCAAATTCTATATAAAATTTAATAATGTTGGCGTTAGTTATTGCAAAGGTTAGTGAGTAATTTTTTTTTTTTTATATAATTTGTGAACCAAGTGTAATCATTATTCACGAAGTGGTCGATTTATAAAATTACATATGTGTATATTTTATAGATAGAATTGGTATATAGAAGCTATCCCTGAACTTAAGATAGATTCTGTCATAAAAGGCAAATTATTAAAAAGAATGTTATCTTCAAAATATTTGTTCTCTTTTGATAATAAAGGAAAAAAAGTATTTAAAGTTTAATTCGAAATCAAATTATAAAATTTTAAGCTTATACTCTTCCCCTGTTTTTATTTATTATTATTTTAAAGAAATTATTAAAGGTATAAGAGGTAATTTTAAGCCAAATTAAAGTTTTTCTAAATTAAAGTGTGCCATCCCTTATCAAATACTTTACTATATTCGTCTTTCTAAATGTGACACAAATATACAACTACTATCCATATAAACAGATTGGAAAGAATTAACTACATGATGTGAAGCTATGGCCAAAATACTTCACTCTAGCCTACAGCTTAAAAATTCTTGGATTTATTACCGATTTTGGGTTTTAGTTTTCCTAGTAATGCAAGGTGTAATTTAATTTGTATATCTCAGTTGAATTTGCACTTTTGCAAAAAGTGACTATTGAGCCATAAACAAATACTATACTAACATATTTCAAACCATTGTTATTTGTAGAATATAAATGAATGAAACGTGATACAGACATATTCCACGCAAATATTCTACATAGCCCGAAATTTTCCATTTAATCCACATTATTTCTAGATGATAAAACTAATTAGTCAATTAAAAGATTGCAATTTATATAATACTATGCATTGATTAGCACTGGGGCAATCTCTTTCTGATAAAATTTTAAAATATGCTAAACCTTGATATTCAATTTTTTTGTAAGTTGTGAATGGGAATTTAGAAAGAAAATCTAAGAATTTTGATTAATAAAAAACAAGTGAACTAATTTGATTAAAAAACCAGTTTAAATTAATGGTCAAATAATAATTTATGTATTACTGTGTTTTCCTGTATATAATATAACGGGGTATATATATTTTTTTCTAGTCAAGAAAAACGTTGTATAATCCAAGACAATTTTAAGCGAATATTCCAAAATATTGTAGATTATGTTACATAAAATTAAAAGTACATGGTATGATTGAAAATATAATTGCACAGAGAAAAATACTATGAAAAAGCATTTGGTTGTGAATCCACTTTATCACCTATTAAGTGTGATAATTCCGAAAAGATTTTTGTCTTTTTTCTTTTTAATAATTTTTAAATCTATGAAATGGATTATTTTCGAATTGTGCATTGGTTACATTTCCTTTTGTCCTGGAGATTAGTACTTTGCAAAAAACGTTTATATCGTACAATTTAATTTAAAATATGATGTGTATTTTGTGCATGCCAATTGTTTACTTTTACATGACAATAAAAAAAAAAAATGGATATTTGCAGAGCTAAGGATCTCGGGTCAAGGCGAAATAACGAATATGATGTAATGTTTCTCAGATACCGAATTTCTTGAACGTATAGGGTTGACAACAGATTGCCGATTTCAAATAAGGAGAATTCAAAGTTATATTTGTAAACAAAATTTTATTAAATTAGATACTGTCCGTTCTTGTCCATAACTATCGTCCTAGCAGAGTAAAAATTCTACATTCGTAATTGATTGTTTGGTTTTGTGGTATAAGTTCTAAGTATCGAATTCCTTTATAATCACATCATACTGACAGCATAATCTCTTTTGGTGAATCTCTGCTTTTGATGTTGTTTGGGCTCTGGTTAACCTTGCATCACCCACGATCTCGTCGATACTAATTAGGTTTTTCAGAAATGGATTAATTTCGTTGCGAATCGCTAACTCTCAGCTCAGAGCTCTCGACTGATGACCCTCATCATGTTTTGTGTCCTATGGGTGAAGACTGTTGGAGTGGCTAAATGTATTGATATTGTTAAGAAATATACCTATAAACATTCGCTGCCTGGGCCTGTACTTACCTATAAAGGAAAAATTTAAGACTTGACAGCTAATGAGCTTTTACAATAATGCTTACATGGTGGCATACAAAACACAAATGAGAGTTTTAATAGTAGTATATAAGAAAGAATTCCAAATATTTTTGTTGGATCTGAAACTTTAAAATTTGAGTTACGGAATGTTTAGTCGGCCTTTTGTTATGAAACTAGAATCTGTGAAGTAGAATTACTCATAAAATATGAATAAAAGAAAACGTGAGACATTAGAAATGTTATTAGATGACTATTTTTGGGTTAGGAAAATTTTAAAAATGCTAATTTTCAATAGATATTTTTGGTTTCATGCTTTTTTCTCATAAAGCTGTTTTTGAATATTCAGGTACACTCGAACAAAAATTTACCTGCTCTAATAATTTGAAACTTCACATCTTAGGTACATTTAATAAAATTTATTTAGGGCGCTTTATAGATTATTTAAATTTTAAGCTATTTTCAAACTCTGTTTTTATTTATAAAATATTATTAATGTATTATGAAGTAAATAACTTTACACGAGTTTTTAAACATATTTACATGTATTTATGGCAGTTTTGTGATACCCTAAAAATAAGTTTTTTTTTAATCTAAGAAATAACAGGAATAATTAGTATTAATAACATCTTAAAATGATTTAAAAAAAATATTGATAGTATTTATTTTTTTTATAACAAAAATGTGTTTAAAATGCTAATATATTTTAACACATATTTTCTCAAACTAAAAAAAAATTTTTTTTTTAAATGTCGAAAAGCTCTCGGTTCACTGATTTCTTAAATTCCCTCGTGTCTAACATTAAGTAAATCATAAATCACCTCGTTGCCCCTTAGGATGCAATACGTAATGCAAAAACATCACCAACAGGTTTCTCTAAAATAGCATACTTAACTCAAGAGCAAAATTCTGTTGAACACAAACATAAGCACTCATCTGGACACCTTTTTTAATTCGACGATGAATGCTGTCTTCTCGTTAGTTAAACGATTAACATACGATTCAATTTTTAGTTTATTTTAAACGCGAAATAAAATTATCATAGTTCTAAAAGAAAACAGATTCTTTCGACCAAGAAGAAAATAATGAAATATGAATAAAACATATAAATCAGTTTAGGCGTGAACCTCTATATGTATGTAAGTCGTTTTTAAAAATGCTATCCGCGCAAATCTTTGTTTTAAATGAAAGTTTTTTACCATGAATTATTTTCTGTACAAATACATTTTTCTACTCTGTTTCAAATGATCATCTTATCATAAGCAGACTTGTATAATAAATATTCTTTGTAAATGAAATTAAAAAACTATCAGAGCATGGGTATTTTAGATGTTCCTTAAAAACAAGATTTAAATCTAATCGGAAATTTAAAAGTAAGTTATGCAATTTAGTCTACAATTTCAATTTGGAACAAAAAAGTTCAACCGGATCGTGAATTACGGCAGAAGTTGCTGGAATTGTCGAAATAGGTTGTGGTAAGTCTTTCGTTTTAAAGATACCGAACCTTCCACATGAAATCTATGTAAAGGAGCATGAGCGAGTATCTATAGGTTATGGGTGGGATAAATGCAAATCTTGAAGACTTGCCAAAAAAAAAAAAAACAGCTACAGAAAAAAAGCGTATTGCTTTAGAATAGAACTCTGTAGATAAGAAAGTTTCTATCATTTCTGCTGTCGATAGAACATGGGCCAAAAATCGTTTAAGGCAAATTCATTATGACAATCAGGGACTATAAACTTTAAATATTTTATTAAATAAAGGCCAAACCTATGTGAATTCATCCTTTATTGGCTAAATTATGGACAACTGTAAAACTTACATGTGTCCATAACTTTGCTCTTGCTACAAAAATCTCAATCTAAAATTGCTCGTTATGCTTATTTTATACTACAATTAATTAGTACGGGGCAATTTTTTATACGATGTATTTTTATTGATTGATTATACATTTGATGTGGATTCCAAGAGTTTATATATATAGGTGTACAATTTTTATTTTTATATTCTTTAATTTATAAAATAAATTGCTTTAACACTTCTATATGATATTCAGATTAAATTTTTAATATCTGACTATGTATTAATCTTCTTTCACGTATGTTCATAAAATTGATTTTATAGGTAGATTTTTTTTATTTTGGATTGCAGATAATGAACAATATCATACTATGCTATACAGGTTGTATTTGCATTAGAAGTTCATTAAAAAGTCAGTATTGGGATTTAAAACGTATTGTGACATACGTTATAAATCTCAATACTTTTGCTTCAATCAGACGTTTGTATGGTGTAAATAGATCTACGATACGAATTTTTAAAAATCAAGAGCAAAATTAAGTCGTTCAAATTAAAATCGTGGCAATACATTTTCAAATATTATTTCTAAAAGACATGGCATAATGATAGACGAAATGGAAAGATCTTTGTGTGTGAAATGAAGCTTCTTGATGTGATGCAAGGCTAAAAGGATTGTCATTAAAACGATAATTCTTTCGATTATGCAGTCTGGGCAACAATTGTTCAGATGAAACACATTTCTACTAGCAAGGTTTCAAGCATGTGGTTTCAATTTGGAAATTCAAGTACTTTTAAGGAGTTAAATTCGTTCTAAAAACTGCATTAATGATTTGGAATACTACTGAATTCCACTTTTACTGTAGGCCATTTTCAATTATCCAATATATACATTCTAAAGAAAAATTTCTTTTTCAAATGCTTTTCCTGTCATATTTTCAATGCCTAGTATTGTGTTTGAAATTAAATAAAACCTTAATTATAGTTATATATTTACCTCAAGTTTCAATTAAACTACCAATTTCATAAATTTTAAATCATTGCAGATTAAGACTAAGGATTATTAACAAATGATTGGATTATCTCACTGATTTTCCTTGTTTTATGAATATAAATTTCTGTTTCTAAATCCTAACTTTAAAAAAATCGCTTTAACAGTATAATGTATGAGATAAAAATAAAATTAGAAAACTACATCATACAATTTTAAATTTGTAAAGCCTTTTGCAATAATAGTATTTTTAATATTTAACCATACATTTCGTAAAACTTGACAGTGTTCATCAGAGAAGGCGGAGAGATATGTATTAAAACTAAATAATTGTACTTTAATATCTATAATAATGAAGAAAGTAATGTTTCTACACGCAAGTTTTGCCGGTGGTTGCACAAGTTATCATTGTTAAAGTTTTATTAAAATCTTACATTTTTATTTCTACTAATCCCTCTTTTTAGTTTATTACTATTTTGTTGTTTGTTTTCTTGCAATGGAAAGTTGAAAAAAAATCTTTATTTCTTAATAATTTTGTCATTCAAAATTTAGTTCTTTTTAATTTTTGAAGTACTATATTTAAATTAACCCAATGAAATATTTATTTGCAGTCTTCATTAAGTAAAAACTTTAAATCATTGACATTTTTACTTTAAATCAATGACAAATGTCATTTTGCAAAGAATCTTATTTTTTGCAACTTCGTGAAAGATTTCACAGAAATAAAAAAACTGCATTGAGAACCAAACCTATGGCTTAAAGTGGATTCCGAACCACTACAAACATCCATGCCGAAGGTGGGATTCAAAATCATGACTTGTTAACCACTTGGCTTTGAGCCCTACAGCAGCAATTGAAATCAGTAACTACATGTTGCTGAAACTTATATTTTCTATTCTTTACTTTGAATTTGTAAAATATTTCAGTTGCAGGAATTAGAAGTGTTATTTTGCCTATCAGTTAACAATTAAATGAAAACTTTAATTTTAAACAAATGTTTTTACTTTACACGCTTGTAAGAGAATAAAAAAATCAGAACACAATAAAAAATCTCAAGTTTTTATAACATTGAATTCTTTAGCAATACAAAATCTTCATTTTTATTTAGTATGTATAAAACATTATATATATATTGCTGATATTACTTTTCTATGTACTGAAAAAGCCAAAGTTAAAATCACCTGGCTTTCTACAGATGAAAATAAATTTCTGTATTTGCTAGGTATATTACTTACAATAATAAATATGTTTGCAGTAGACTGCATATAAACTTCACTCATTTTAAACATTCACACGAATTCAAAGGGAAAAATAAACTGCTTAAAACTGCAGCGTATTTTAATTTACAATTTCTTTTTACATTTTTTATATCACACATAGAAAGAGAAGTAAAAATATAGTAGACAGTTTTCCAAAAACTAGTCTAAACTTAATTTATCCTTGGTATATTTCTTCTCCTCATTCATTGAGTGACATGAAATTTAAGTATATAATTACACACTATTTCAGCCTTCCATTTTTAGGAACAGCATTTATACAATGCTATCAACAGAAGTAGTATCAAAATTGGAGAGCTTTGATAATTAACAACTGACTTTATATATATATATAAAATGCTCTGTTGTATTTAAACTAATAATTAAAATAACTTTTGCAATTTATGGAAACTCTTGCCCGCCCACCCTGGCTGTCTATAGATGGAAATTAACATTTAACTTGAGCAAACATACTGAAAATAATTAAAGGCACAACCTTGAGACAATATACACAATTTTAGGAAAAATTATTAACAATTCATTAATTAGCCTGTCTAAATATGGCAGTTATGTACAAAGTCATTATACACAATTTAAATATAACTAAAATCTTAATCATTAAAAATAGTAGACTAATTCAATGGTTTGAACCCAGAAAAAGAGCACAGGAATACAAATCATTAACAGTCTACTATTTTTAAGAAGGAAAAATCTGTACTTCACCCACCCAGTTTTGAAAACTAAATTGTACACATTGTTAAATATAAATAGACGAGATAAAACTTGCACCCATTAACACATGCACAAGTCACTCATTCGATGACAAAAGGAATTTTTCAGAATCTAGATGCACTAAGTGCAAATGTTCTTTTACAAAATGGGGAAATTTCTTTAATTGCACAAAACAATTTTTTTTCTATAGAACCCTGAATGGAGATCCAACAGATTCTTGAATCATGTCAGTATGATTCAGAGCATTTTTTAAATAAAGATTGGTTAAGTCACTTTAACACAAAATAGTTCAAGTGTTCTTGAAGTCTCTTTCCTAAGTAATATATTTATAATACATAATTGTCATTCTTCAGTCACAGAATCTGCAGAATCTGATTCTTTAAGCCAAGTGAAGAAAGATTTCACAGAATATAAAGCAATTGCTTTTCCTTCGCCTTCTGCTACATCATCACTTTTTTCCCAATTTTTAAAGGATTCTTCAGTGATAACATCATCATCATAGAGAATATCAAAAATTTGCCTAAGAACACCTAGATAAGAAAAATTATTTTAGGTATACATACAGTTTATTAATATTAAAATTTAATTTCATTGCACATTCACATAAAAATTAAGCCTGCATAAAAACGTTTCTTCAACTGCAAATTTAATACATTAAACTTTTTATTTAATGCATTTACATGATTATACTTATTTTATAATGTATAAATGTTTAATACATTAACAGTTAAAAACATTTGTATTAAATTTAATCATTTTTTCTACATATAAACATATACCCCCAATTCCAGAAATTGAAATTTATGTTGATGCAAACACTTAAAACAAGAGTTTTTAAAAAATGCTAAAATATAGCATACTGTTTGATAATTGAAAACTTAAAATTTATACTGAAAGAGAAACATTAGTTAGAAACTATGGATATTTGGAATATTAGATAAAGAATCGTGTACATGTTATGTTTTAATAAAACACTTTCATAATTCACTCATCCAAAATAAAAAGGAGAGACAATAAATTTTTAACATTACTGCAACTACTTACAAATTTGAAATAATTGAGTTAGATAACATTCATAACAGCAATTCTAGTATATAGTAATTTACAAATTACCTAAATAATAAAGTACTCTATAATAAAATGAGCTAGCTTTAAGCTTACAATCTACATGTATTCTATAATTGAGAATTGAAAGCAGATATAATTGAGTTTAAATAATAACAGTATTTTAAAATTAAATGTACAAAAATTAAAAACATTTATAGCAACTGCTTTTGTTAAACAAACTGAAATAAGATATTTAAAGCCTCAAACCCACACACTGGAAAATAGATGAGAAGTTATAGAAAAACTGCAAATAAAATATAATAATAAAAAAATTAATTTTAATAGTTTCTCATAAGATAATACACATTAGGAGCTCATGAGCTATTGTTAATGATGT